>JAULBM010331519.1:0-13007 GCA_032357055.1 Geukensia granosissima
ATTGCAAGTTACTTGCACTTTTTTCAATCTACAAAATAAACACTATTTTATAAGAATATGACAGACAGTTTTTCTTTCATAACGTTTTTAGCCGTTCCAACAAACTCTGACATAGAGTATAGATCCAAACTATGGAAGACACAGAAGATGTCACATAAAATTTCGCTTTTTATTTCATGTAAAACCACATTTTTTCAAACAATATTTTGAAGCAATTTCTGAACAGATTTTCCTGAAATAAACACTTAGAACAGGAAACAACTGCAATTTTTTTATATACAATAAACACAGATTACATAATGCCATTAATTTAAATACAGACTTAAGTTTTAAAGGGAAATTTCCCTGTGGTATATGGCTGCTAGGCATGGTCAGTTTGTTGTACTTTGTTTCCAAAATAATGTACCTGTTTGTACCATTATTGTATGGAGTTGTAGATAAGAAACAAAAATATGGAAATTGCGCTTCTTGTTTCTCATGGCCTACTCATTGCTAATTCCCCTGAGCATACACAAGCTCATTACACCTGTATAACCATATTAGATTAAATTTTGTGTTTAAAACTTATGCATTTCTAGACCAACATCAATGAAACAATTTCAAAATTATGGGAATAAATCCTTTAAGAGTATAAATCTTTCAAACATCTTACATGAAAGGGCTTGAAAGCAATCTTATGCAGAGATGTAAATTATGTACTTTAATGGGAATACAGGGAAGTGACAAATACTTTTTGCCGCTTTCTGCAATTTTTTCATGTCAGTTTACCTTTACTTTGTGTGTGAAGAGTCTAACATTTTTGTTGTGTGATACATGTATTTGAAAACATTTATGATATTAAGCTATTTAATTAAAAAAGATAATATTATATGAAATGTTTTTCCCCTTATGGGTCTTCGGTTGGAATAAATCAGTTTTTAACTTTAATACCAGAAGTTAAAATACCATTTAATGCATCCATGCATACCATGGTAGCCTCTGTCAAACAGAAACATAGGAATTGATGTACACATTGGTGTTGTTCTATTTTGTACAAAAACTGAACTAAGCCATTAAATAATTATATTCTCATAATTCTTGAAGTGGGATATATTCAACGATTCTGTCTGTCTGTCTGTCTGTAACAACATTGTACCCACTCTCAACCCTTGCATTTCTTGATGGGTGTTCAATAAACTGGGCATATGGGTAAACCCAAATTGATTTTTAAGGTCATTTTGGAAGTTCAAGGTTGCAGCAGCACATAAGCAAAAAACCTGGACCTTGTATTTTTATGAATGTTCACAAAGCTTGTCAATTATCAAAAAATAAGGTTCCAAGAATAGTTTGAAACTGTTTCTCATTATTTTAATGCAAGATGTGCAGCACATGCTCATTTCCAATTGTTTTGTTTCCCTGTCTTTAAGAAGATATTTAATTATCTGAAGAAGATATTATTGTCAATATTTGAAAATGTATGATTAACAAATTAATGTGTCATGCCTTTATTAATTCTTATAATTCTTTTCTTAAAGAAACCAAATAAATGTCAGGGGTCATGTGTCCACACTTGTCCCTGGACAAGTGTGGATACAGAACCCCTGACATTGTGAGGATTGTGGAAATTATTTATGTATTGGGTTTTACTTGGCTATCTTCCAGTACATAGTTCCAGCATTATATCACAACAAGTAACTGACCAATAAATACACTATTTATTTGACCTGTACACTGTTAGTAGAGCTATCTGATCATCAGCATTATTTGTATTAAAAGCCACCCTCCACCACCAGTAGAGGTGTGAAGCTTGCCACTCACCTCAGAATTTATAACATTGAACAAACACAGTTTTCAAACTGATGCATGTATATTTTGTGTGTTACACTCACAGCTTTTTGATATATATTTAGATAGATAATTCCACCTCTCCCCAAAATGCAAAATGAAGAAAGCATAAGAAAATCATAAAATTTTCCTTTAATTTATGGAGAAAAAACTACCAAGATTATGGGTTTTTCTTTAATTTTTTGGTAAAAACACCTAAAAATTTACCTCACTTCAATCCGTGATTTACATCCCCTAACTGGAAATCCTGGGTCTGCCCCTGAATTTTGTGTTATACTGTAAATTCAAAAATTAATGCAATGTTTGTGATTATTGGGACTGAGTGAAAATCACAAAAACTAGAACTCTTATTCTTATATTTCTTAACTATATTTGCAGACAGCTGTTTTAAAATTGCAATAATTTATCTCACTTTTTGGAGTAAAGTTTCAGAATCGCAATGATAAATTAATGCAATAATTTCTGAATTTACAATAACAAACACTTTTCACTTCCAAACAAACTGAATTGCCAGGGGTTCCATGAACTGAGTCTCTCATATTTTATTTGGTAATTCTCTCTTAAAGCAATCACAAAATCGAAAAGCTAGGGAATTTAGAAAGAAATTCAACTATCAAACCAGCAACCAATGTAAAAAATATCCCAGGTGTTATAGTTTGCCCTGTGCTTATGTGAAAATTTATGATTTTTATGAAAATTAATAAGTTTCCACTGTGTCTAAGTTTTTGCATTTCTGGTATTGCTAAAAAATATTTTTCATTTTATAAAACTCACAAATCCTGTGAGTAAGAAAAGTTATAATAGGAATCGACAAAATTTTCCATTTTTCCAGCTGAGCGGATACAAACTAAGATTATGTTTAAAAAATTTGAAATTTATAAATACTTAGAAAATATGAAATTGACAGGCAGAGTTATCTTTCCTGTTTGGTATATTTTTGCAGAAATTCGTATTAACCAATTTATGACAGAAAACTATTAAATGATATGCAATGTAAAAGACAGAATAAAATAACTTAATTTCAAATTTTCATTTATTTTTCTAAATGAGGATGTATCAGAAGATGATTGCAGTTAATAGTTTATTATTTCAGTGTTGGTAATTAACCTCCAAATATTGTTGCTCTTGGGGGGAAAAAATATGAGTTATAAGTTTGGTATTGCTGAAATATTTAGGTGCCCAGGGCATCACTTGTTCAGTAATATCAGCTGATAGACTAATTTTTGCTCTAGCAGCATTTTATTGCTGGTTAAATGTAAGATATTACATATTACTTGATATGAATGGTCTGATTGATTGAAACTAAAAGAAAACAGGCACAGGACAGGATTTTTTTTAAAGGTTAGTGTTTAGGTATATATACATATAAAAAAGTCATGTCCCATGCCTGTGAGAAAACATTGGCTGTCAAAAAAATAGTGGATTTATAGATTAGGATTTGTCCCACCATTTGCTGCAAACAAAATCTTGCCAATTATAAAGATCCAAGTAATAACTACTGCCTAGACGATGGTAAGCCTGTTTGCCTTGAGTAGGGAAGGATGTGGGTTCAATCCATTCCAAAGCAAAGACATTTAGCTTCTCCTCTAAGCTGCAGCATTTAGGAGTAAGAGCAAAGACTGGTCAGCCCAGAGTCAGAATAATATGTATGGGTAAAGTGGCATGTACTTCTACTGACTGTTGATATGTGAGCTTGCTAGTTAAATATCAGGCTCAGCTTGTATGTATGGAACAAAGCAGGATTCATTCATCATCATCATTCATTAATATGCTCTCTTCCTGAATATGCATGAAATAATTGCTGCTTGGCCTTGACAAGCTTAGGTAATGACTGTCACTAGTGTAAACAAAAACAGAGAAATGTATTTGGGATGAAATCAGTTATAAAATGATTTATGAGAATTTATAAATTTACTTGATGTGGCCTATTTATCTGTTAATATTCAGTTTCTTTATATTTTCAGGAGATTTCAAGTCCACCATACCAGTATGGAAAAGCCTATCTAAAACTCCTACCATTGGCTTTGAGAATGGAAGTAAAAACACAAGCTATTCCCATATGGAATGCAGATGGAAAAGAATGTGGTAAAGATATAGAATTGTTTCACTTCTAATTATCTGCTTCACAAAATATTTAAGGTCATTTTCTCTCAAAATTAAGAAAATTTAACAGCATGTGATTTTGCCCAGACCAATCGGAAGGTGTAACATTATACTTTAAAATACAGTAAACTTGTCTTTATGGTCACCTCTATTTAGCAGCCATTTGCTTTTAAAGGTCACCATTTACATTCCCCATTGTTTAAGAATTTATTATTATTGAACTTTAGTTATAAGATGTCACTTGATTTGAATGGTCACTTTTTCTTCTTCTCAGAGGTGACCTCCTAATACAAGTTTGACTGTAGTCAAAGCAGAGATAAAAAACCTCAAAAGAATTTAGAGTGAAAGTATTAAAATTCCAAATGAATTCTAGTTAATTGCATTGCTTGAAGTAATGTTATACATTGTAAAAAAGGGACTATGTTTTATGTGATTACATCATGATGCTTGCATATCAATGCACTGCCAACAGTAAAATAACTTGTTTATCAGTATTCTATCAATAATTAATTTAATGAATTTTATTTTTAATTTATTGGAAAAACTCAGTTATTTACTGCTTTAAATTTAATAATTTTCAATATTTGTACAGGTCATTTGAAAGTTGGTATAGAGTTGGTGAAGGGTACAGGAGAACCATTGATGGATCAACCACTAAGCAACTCCAAACAGCTGGTATGTAATAGGGAACACAACTTCATACATTTCTGTGTCCGCCATATTACTGTGTACAACACATTGCTGTGATGGTCCTCTTCCAAAATTGTATCCGACATCTCCACCAACAAACCAACTTTATTGCACATGGGACCTTATAGGAAATTCACTTAAAAACCTTCTGGTCTAAAACTGGTGATCAAATTGGAACGAAACTTTAGTAGAATGGCCTTTAGGTGGTCCCCTTTCAGAATTTTATCCTGCAATCCAATAGACCGATAATAACTATTATTCAGAAATCTGAATTTACCAAAAAATGTCATATAGCATATAACATAAATTGTACAAGTTTGATCTGCCTGGGAAGGCTGTAGAGTCAGCCAGCTGTTTTTTTCTAGATTTGACATTATACATCTTCTCAGCTGTAATCCAGGTGAACGATCACAGGCTTCTGGGAGCCTCTAGTTTTAAGTGGGATGCTGTACTTTAATAAATTTATTTTTATTGGTGTTAGGGGTAAGGAAATCTGATTCTATGGGGTGGGTGCTTGAATTTTGGTAATATTATAATAACTTGTGATGATTATGTAGATTTTTGAGTTTTCTACAAATTAGATTCTGTATGTTGTGGTACCAAAGAAAAATGCATTTCTGTAGGTAGTGGGGTAAAACAAATGTGCTTTCACACACCAATATATAATTATTTCTGAAACAGCTCTTAGTAATTCACACAAATCACCAACCAATAACTCAGACAATGGAAACATTTCGCAGTTCTATATGTTATGTCATACCAAATTGTAATCAAAGCAAAATTAGTTAAATCTATCAACAAATCATTATTGTAATGTTTAACAATTTTAAATTAATGATATGTAAGATTTTATTTCAAAATTAGTTGCAGATGTTTATCTTGAAGTCATGGAAAAGGCAATTGCTACAAAGTTTGACTTATTTATTGTTTTGGGGATTGCCTGTAGGCAACATTTATGGATGACAATGGATGAATGAATATATGAATCAATGAATCAATCAATGAAAATAAAATGAATGAATCAATCAGTCAACCAATAAATGAATATTAAATGAATGAGTCAATGAATAGATCTAATCGAAACCCGAATAGATTATGTACCACTTGGAAACGGAGTTAAAGGTCAATAGGTCAAGGTCACCATGGTTACACAGTTAATACTGTCTGTTTAAAGCTTGTAGAAATAATTGGGTATTCACTAACAATGTCTGTATATTTTATAACTTACGTCATTTCTAGCTTTTTGAATATATTTGATGAGCTCCTATATTATGTTCCAATCTGTTTTTGGTTTATGGATAAAATCACAGACACACAAATCAGTAAATCTTCAATTCAGTCCCAAATATCCTATCTGGGTATGACTTCTACATTCAGTAACATGCTTTATTTCATTGTAGACTGGCCAGGATATAAATCTGAAGGTTAGGATCCTTTATGCCACAGGCCTGTCCAAGGATATACACAGTGTAAGTCTAATAAGGAAGTCTTCCTTGTCTTGTAGGTCATGTGACCCAATGGTTTAGGTGGACTACTGGGTATATACCTAAACATAATTTTGCATCCAATATTTGTCTGGTCTTTCATTGTCAGTCCACAATTACAAAAAATTATTCTCTTCTGATACAGGTTAGCTAATAAGGACGAAACATTTTTGGAATGTTCCTTGGGTTGTCCTCCAAAATTGTGCCCAGCATCCCTGGCCACCAACCATGACCCCTTATGCCACAAGGCTATTACGAGATATACACTAACATTATCAAAATGAAGTTGGTATAGTTTTAAAATCTTATTGTCTGAAGCTACTTAGCCAGTTGCAGCCAACCTTTTAGAAATGTTTTTAAGAATCTCTTGCTTTTCACCTGCAAACCAAGATGGCTGCTACAGCTCAACTTAGTTTTAAAAATAACCCTATGAGAAATTCACTTAAAATATTCTTGTCTGAATTAAGAAAGCCAATTTTCACTCAATTTTGGTGTCGTGGTTCTTTACCAAAATTGTGTCAACCCTCACACCAAGATAGCTGCCACAGCTGAACTTAGTTTAAGATAGCACCCTTTTGAAAGTTCATTTAAAAATCTTCTTATCAGAGACTACTAAGCCAATTGCAACCAAACTTTTCATTTTATTGTCCTAAGATGGTCCTCTACTAAATTTTTTTCCAGCATCCCAACCGGCCATACAAATGAAGTCATTACCAAAATTAGCAAAAGAGGGTGTTTCATTTTAAAAATGCTTTTTATTATTAACTGCTAAGCTGGTTGTTCCCAAACTTTTATGTCTGGTTCTTTAGAAAGTTGTATTCCAAACTGTGTCTGTAATGAACAAAGATGACTGTCACATGGAAAACTTTTTTTTACAAGAGACTGTTGTGAAATACAGTCACCTAAAAATCTCATTGAATTAAACTAATTAAATGTGTTCACACTTTGGCTAATTGATGTATGTGAAATTGAATAAAAAAATTGTGGTCTAGAACTACTTACACAATTGGAAATGAATTTTGGTGGAATGGTAACATGGTGGGTCCCTTTCAGAATGGTATCTAATGACCCCATGAACCAACCAAGATGAATGGTACAGTCAAACTTTGTTTAACTTAGGACCCCATGGGAAATTCCCTAAAAATTCTTCTAGTCTGAAACTACTTAACCACTTGGAATCAAAATTTGCTGGAATTGTTACTAAGGTGGGTCCCTATTAGCATTGCATCCGATCACCCCTACCTTCGAAGCAAGATGGCTGCCTAAGCCCATGCAACTTAATTTAACATAGGACCTATGGAAAATAAGTTTAATGTCTTCTTGTCCTGATTATCTAGGAACAAAATTTTGGTAGAATTGTCACAAAGTGAGTCCCTCAGAATTAATCCAACTTAACCACCAACAAATAAGGATTTTAAGACTCTTATTAGAATTTGATATAACAAAAATTTCTTATCTAA
Organism: Geukensia granosissima; assembly: GCA_032357055.1. Classification (NCBI taxonomy): domain Eukaryota; kingdom Metazoa; phylum Mollusca; class Bivalvia; order Mytilida; family Mytilidae; genus Geukensia; species Geukensia granosissima. Next base: position 7,562 of record JAULBM010331519.1, read on the forward strand.
AAGCTTGCACTGTTTAAAAAAAAATTGAACTAATTGGCCGATAAAGAAATTGAACTTACATCATCTTAAAATGCAGTACCCAACTCCAGCATCCTCGTAAATGATGTCATGACCTATGAAAATCAACCAGAACAATGATGATCCCAGAATTCCATTGAATTTCAGAAATGGTCCATTTTTTCAATGTCATATTTATCATTATTTTTTTCAGACTTATTGTAGTTACAAGTTTTTCAATGTCTACAACCAGCATGTCAAGTCAGCTGAGCTTATGGGAAACAATCCACACTACAACTTTGAACGCACTTATTATGTTCGTTCTGTTAGACAGAAGGTAAGATTGTTAAAGTACAGTGACATGTCTCAATTGAACCCTCTATTATCTGAAAACATGTCTAAAATTAAGACCTCAGTAATATCTATAAACCTGTCTAAATTTAACCTTTGGTAATCTGTAAACCAGTCTAAACTGACCCCCTTGTAGCCTGGAAATCTGCCTTAACTGACCCCTCTGTAACCTTTAAACTTGTCTAAGCTGAATCATCTGTAACCTTTAAACCTGTCTAAACTTACCTCTTTGTAGCCTTTAAACCTGTATAAAGCAAACCCTCTGTAACTTTTAAACCTGTCTAAACTGGATCATCTGTAACCTTTAAACCAGTATAAACTGAACCTCTTTAACCTTTAAACCTGTCTAAACTGAACCCTCTGTAACCTTTAAACTTGTCTAATCTGTCCCTCTGTATTCTGTAACTTTGTCTAAATTGAACTCTCTGTAACCTACAAACCTGTCGAAACTGAATGCTCTGTAACCTCTAAATCTGTCAAAACTGAACCCTCTGTAACCTCTAAACCTGTCGAAACTGAACCCTCTGTAACCTATAAACCTGTCGAAACTGAACCCTCTGTAACCTCTAAACCTGTCGAAACTGAACCCTCTGTTACCTGTAAATCTGTCGAAACTGAACCCTCTGTAACCTGTAAACCTGTCGAAACTGAACCCTCTGTAACCTATAAACCTGTCTGAACTGACCCTTCTGTAATCTATAAATCTGTCTCAACTGACCCCTCTGTAATCTGTGAATCTCTCTGTACTGACACCTCTGTAAGCTATAAACCTGTCTAAAATCAACCCACTGTAGTCTTTAAACCTATCTAAACTGAACCCTCTGTAATCTGTTAACCTGTCAGAACTGACCCCACAGTAACTTGACAAAGCTGTGTAAACTGAACCCTCTGTAATTTTTTAACTTGTATTAAAGTAAACCTGTGGTAATTGAATTCTAAAAATTCTAGAATATTTGCGTTCATTTATTAATGTGATCCGTTCATCCTCTGACAGAAAGGGAAATAAAAGCAACCTTGATCCTTTAACCCTTACTTATATAAATAATATTTTAGGTTATAAAGTTCTTTGAGGAATCATCACTACTGATCGAGGTTTGGGGAAGGAAAAAACCAGAGGAACAATCAAAAGAATCATCTACACTACAGGTAAAACAGTCGTCTTGGTTACCATCTACACTATGATAAATATGTACATAATGTAAGTGTAGATTTATTCTAGGGGTAAAGTTTCCCATTTACTTGTTTATTTCTCTTTTGTAGTTAAATATATTATACATTATACTAGTGCACTTTATTTTGTCAACGTAAATACCCTACTGTAATATGTTACTCAAAAATTTACTGGATGGAATTATATTCAACAGAAAGAATGTTTGACTGTAACAATTACAGTCAAATCAGAAGCTATTCATTTATAACGGGTTTTTCTTGAATAGATCTTAAGTTTAGAACAATTTCAGTTGCTTCATTGGATGTTCTGTTAATTAAGTTTAACTGTCTGTCAGGTTATTAGCGCACTTGGCCTAAGGGCTATAGCCATCACTTTACATTCATTTTCTGTTATCCATCATTTATCTGTTAACAATTACAAAAAAATTTTTCCTCTGAAGCAGCTTAGCCAATTTGGACTAATCTTTAATGGTCCTCTACCAAAACTGTGTCCAACTTGAACATTCCCACCCACCCTCTCAAGATGGTTTCCATTATTAAAAACAGGATAGATAGATTTTATATTTAAAAATCTTTTTGTCTGAACCTATCGTGCTAATTGCAAGCAAACATTGATGGAATGGTCATCACATGGTCCTCTACCAAAATTGAGCCCAGCATCCCGCCAACCAAGACAGCCACCACAGCTGAACTTAGTTTATTGATTGATTGATTGATTGAATGGCGCCCTTACGTCCAGTGGCAAATATTTCATTCATATTCAGGTCCAGAGCATATTAATGATGAGGATGATGAATGAATAATGCTTTGAGTGACACGCTGAGTCAGATTTGTAACGTGCTAGCTCACGAAAGCAACAGTCCACAGGAAGTATGCCACTTTACCCAGACACATTATTCTGACTCCAGGCCAACCAGTCTTTGCTCTTACTCCTAAATACTGCATGCTTAGCGGAGAAGCAGCAAATACCAATTATGATGTCTTTATTTTGACCTGGCCGGGGATCAAACCCATGACCTTTCGCACTCAAGGCGAGCACGCTAATCATTACACCACCGAGGCGGTCTGAATAGTTTAATATAGGTTCTTATCGGTAATTCACATAATAATACACTGTGCCAATTGCAACCAAACATTAATTATCTCAAAAATATTCTTGTCTGAAACTACTGAGCCCATTGCAATCAAACTTTGATGGAATGGTCCTTTGGTAGTCATCTACCAAAATTGTGTTTAGAATCCCCTGACACCAACAAAGTTGGCCACCCCTGCGAAACTTAGTTTAACCTAGGATTATGTAGGAATTCACTCAAAAATCTTCTTGTCAGAAACTTTTGTTGGAATCTCTAAAATTGTCTTTTTGGATATCATCTTTTCAATTTGTGTCCAGCACACCCATTACATTTGACAAGCAATAAAACTATTGCTGCAGTGTGGCAGCTTTTTATATGAGTTCATCCTAGTTACCACAAATAGATTGTGATTTTTATATAAAATGCAAGCTAATCAAATAAGGTGTTACAAAAATATTGCATAAGAACTCAGTTCTACCGGTATGATTCTTGTAAAACATATCTAATAATGGTAACTAATGGTTGACAAGCCTCAATCTCCAAATGCAGAGTCTCCTAGCTTCCAATTACACCACTGGTAGTTAACTCTGCCATTGGTGATTACACCTTTTTGTGAGCTTCCTCTTATGGCAGCCAAAACCATGATATCTGATTGTGACGCAATAATTCTGGACGTCAAAACTATTTTGACGTTTCAAATCAGGCAATTAGTGGCATACCATGCATGGCAGAGTTGTGGTATGACTCATCAACCTTTGCCTAGGAGATTGGACAAGCCATTCTTTTCTTAGTCTAGAAACTTTATTAACTGTACTTGTATAATTTAATTGTTTTAAAAAAATATTATTTTCCTAGGAAAATGAATCTGCTTCTGCACCTATGGATACACTTGACTATCATGGATGTGAATTTATTGTCGTGGAGACAGGAAAGACAAAAGGAAAAATTAAAAAGGTTGAATTGAGTACGGATGTATTTGATAGTACATTGGAACAACTAAGTGCAAACATAAAATACCATGAACAGTGAGTACCATCGATTAGGATTTCAATGTTGTAGTGTTTTCTGTGAATGTAGTGTTTTGTACCCCTCCAAACAAAAGTTTGGAGGTATATAGGATTCACCTTTGTCTGTCTGTCTGTCCATCCATCCATCTGTCCACATTCCTTGTTAACACATCTCTTCCTAAACAATTCAATGAAACTTTTCATAAACATAACATTTCGTAGAAAATTCATCCTGGCTTATTCCAAGGGCAGATAATCCATTGGGGAGAGTGCTGATATCTGTTGAAAGTTTTGCTCACAGTATGTCGTTATTTGACAATAACCGATTGATTTCCTGCTTAGTAGCTATTAATATTAATATGGGACTCATTTCTTCCACGAGGAGCGTAAATACATTTTGTTATGTTTCTGAGTTCTGATCCTGACATTCCTACTACGCAGTGGACTGTTAATTACCAGACTTGGAAATGGGCATTGATCTAGTGTTATGAAAGTGTAAGGAAATACTAGACCACCTGATCTCACTTCCTGTTTTTTAAAGGATCCCCATTGTCCATAGCTATATAAATTTCAATTTTATAGTCTTTGATAATGTTGTCTTGTCTTGTCCTGTTCTTCTTCTTCAATTTTCTGTGTGTTGTCTTGTCTCGTCTTTTTAGGAAAATATTGTTGAAAAAAGTTGTGTTCTTTTGCATGTAAATTTTTTAACTGCATGCTTAAGGCCACCTGAGATTACTCTTTTGTTTCTTAGGCAATTTTTTAACTGCAAAAATGATGTCAGGTTGCTTTTTATATATCATGTTATTGAGGAAAGAATAGAAAATGTCAGGACATTATGTTCCACACATAGTCACGACTTCATCAGTGGAAGTCTTTAACCCATCATCCCCACATTTATTTCAAAGTGTGAGTGATATAAAATTTAAAAAATAAACTGTTTGTAACTACAAGGCAGTAGTAAAAATATTATAATTGCAGCATCAGATTTTTTCAGCAATTCTGGCTTTCTTGATTTCATATGAAAAAGTTGATAAAAGAATACTAAAAATAGAGGCCTAAGAACCATAGTTGTAATTTCATATGGCCTAAACATTTTAGTTTTAGCTCAAAGCATGTAACTGGTATTTGAATTCAAAAGAAATAATTATGGAAGATATGCCCGAAAGACACAATCCAAATCTGATTGTTCACTGCATAATTTTTTCGTTAAGCTGTTGCCTTAGTTCACTAGATTTCCATGGGACACAAAATTTTGTTTTTTAAATAGTGCCTTGCATTTCTTGGTTTTTATCAAACAGATTGTTTTTTTTTTTTGAATTGGGTTTAACACCACTTTCAACAATATTTCAGTCATATCGTGGCGGCAAACAGATTGTTGACAAAGTAGAAAAACGATAATTATACTTATGGTCATTTGAAACAGGACATCACAAACACTCACCTTTACATCTGGAGAAGGATGAAACTGACAGATTATACATTTACATCATATACAGTGAAACCTGGCTAAATAAAAGCCTGAATAAACCATAACCTGTGTAAACCAAACATCATATTTATTCATTCAGTTTTAAGAACCTATACAAATAAAACCTGTCTAATCTGATCAAAAATTTTGGTCCCAAGGGTGTTCGGAGTAGACAGGTTTCACTGTATATAAAAGCTATGTTTTTTATCTTGAAAACTAAATTATTACAGAAGCTTTCCAGACTTGGATCTTCATGGACAGAATGTTTATTCATCTTTATGTAAAGCAAAAGAGAAAATTGTAGATTTCTGTCAGCATAAGGATAGGATACATTACATGTCCATCAATACAGAATTACCTCAGGTATGTTTATTTTGATT
>JAULBM010331530.1:0-13007 GCA_032357055.1 Geukensia granosissima
GAACGACCTATTTCTATACCCCGGCCGCCTAGAAGTGGCGTGAATCAAATGTGGATTCTAAAAAATTCGAAAGATCTGTTAGAATGCCTCAAATCTAGGTCCCTTACCTCTTGCAATAGCATCAGAACATTTGATTTTTCCACCCTGTATACTACTATTCCACATTAAAAAGAAAAATACATTCTAGGGAAGGACAAACCTTATTTTGTTTTGTTAACCACTCTGCTTCTAACAAAAAGTACCCAGAAGATGACACTTGCGGAATGCTAGATTTATCGATTGACAACATTTTTGTAATGTATGGCGGACGTGTGTTTCAACAGACTGTCGGCATTGCAATGGGGACCAACTGTGCACCTCTTTTCGCCGATTTATTCCTTTATTCGTATGAAGCTGGCTTCATACAGATCCATCTGCAGGGAAAAGAGAGAAAGTTGGCTCTATCTTTTGATTTTCTGTTCCGCTATATAGATGATGTCCTTTTACTGAATAACTTTAAATTTGGTGACTGTAATGACCTCATCTATTCCAATGAACTTGAAATCAAAGATACTACAGAAACAGAAAGGTCTGCTTCTTAGTTAGGCTTACACCTACAAATTGACAGTAAGGGCGAGTTAAGAACAAAACTTTACGACAAGAGAAATGTCTTTGATAATCTGATTGTAAACTTTCCGTTCATGTCTAGCAACATTCCAGCCGCACCTCCATTCGAACTGTATATTTCTCAATTGATACGCTACTTCAGGGCTTGTACTTCCTATCAGAATTTTTTTTTTGGAGGGTTGCAGCTTACAAGAAAGCTACTGAGCCAAGGGTTTCTCAGAGTCATCACTCCGGAAGTTTTTCGATCGCCATTATGATTTGGTTGACCGGTGCGAAATATCCATTTCACAGATGACATTGGATATCTTCCGACTTTCATGAATACAAATCCGTTCCTATACCGGTTGTGACTAACATTGATTGTGACTATATACCGGGTTTGACTACTGAGTAACACGACGGCTGCCACTAGTGGAACAGCAGTTGCTTACCATGAACTCAACCTGATTTTTGTAGGGTTCGTGTTACTCCAGCCTTTGTTTTCAGTGTAGTGTTGTGTGCTCTATGTTTGTCTTTCGTTTCATTTTGTTGGCCATGGTCTTGTCTGTCTTCCGACTTTTCTGTCTGCCCCTTTGGTATCTTCGAATACCTTTTAACCATTGTTTTGAGAAACGTGCTAAACAAGTATACAAAGAACTAATTTTTAACCAGTGGTTTGATAGCGAAGTGAACAAGTTAACCAAGTTATATTAGTTATTGATTTGAGAACGTAGAATAAGTTCACGAGCTAAATATGATATTATTGACTCAAGCCAGCAACTTACAAACTAGATATTGTAATCATAGTTTTGATAAAAGGAATTCGAAGACAACTTAGCGTATGTATATAATAAACCAGGATGTCATTATATCCCTTGGCTTAAGAACGTATGGTGAATTAGTTTAACAAGTTGTTTTTAGTTATTGGTTCGAGAACGAAGGGTACGCTTTGCACGATCTTATTTTTGTACGTGTTTGACAGAAAACTGGTTTAGATTCAGTAACAGAAGTATCTTCATAATAACCATCACTTATTTCAATAAAGTTGTCATGATTCTCCATGAGCATGACATACATCTACCATTATGTTCCTCATATTAGTTTATAAGCCAAGTTTGAGATCTGATGTCTACCCCTGGGTACCGCAATATTTTTCCATATCTGTTTTGCATATAATGTTAAATTTATTTTCATCCTGTTTTATTTGTTATATATTGCCCGAAAGTTGTTTGTTTCTTTGACACAACACCTTCCCGCCAAAATGTTAGCGGTCATCTTAAAAACTTGAGTTCTTCTTTGCTATATCAGCAACTTTACTATTTTTTCTAGTATATACATGTAAGAGACTTTGTTTAGTTTGCTTGAAAACGACAAAACTCACAAGCATAAATCCTGCTAAACTTAAGGTGGCTCGCGGCTTTTAAATTTCGCGCCCATTGCGCAGGAATGTGCGCACAGTAAACAGAAATCGTATTGATGTCGTAAAATAAAACAAGAATAGTTTCTTCGGTGTTTATTATTGAAATTGAGCTGTGAGATAACACGAGTGGAGAAAATTTATTTTTGTCATTTACTATTGTTTTTTTCTAGAGTTTATTTATCCTGTCAAATTTCTCGAGTGGACTTCCGGTATGTCGACTGAAAAGACGAGCGATTCAATTTTGAAGAAAGTGGACTGCTTTTTATAAATACCTGCTTATTAATCATTGTAATTAGCTAATGATTTATCATTCGGGTATATTTTTAAGCAGTTTCACGGTTATACATCAAAAGATAGGACGTCAGTTAGCAGAAATCTCAACAGAAATGGTAAGTGTTCGACCAAAGTTTACATGACATTTTGATTTTTGTCCAAGCGTACGACAATCGTACATTTTTAAATTGTCGTCTGCTTTTACACAGCACAAGAAACAATTCTGTATTGAAATAGAAAGAAAGGATATGTTGTAAATATTCATGACACAAAAATGTCATGAATATAAGTAAATTACAAGCAAAAGAACAGCACAATGAATTTTATTTCGATTACAATTTCCGGGCGAAAAATGGTCATTCATAAACCTACTCTCTTAATTGGCATTTTGTCATGTATCCTGATTTGTTTTAACAAAAATTGGATCAAATTTTCAAATATTGGTTTTTTTTACTTTTGCCATTGAAAATGTCTGTTGCAGTTTTTTAAATTTTATTTCTATGTTCTTAAATAATACAATCTAAATAATACATGAGTTTTTTAATTCTTTTTCCAAATATATACCGGTTGCTAGGGAAAAAATTCTGTTGCTATGGAAAAAAAATTACAGAGAAAATTACTTAAATTGATATCAGCTCAAAAAACAATTAACAATACAAAATATGTGTAGCAATCATGAAATTTAACCTTCAAATGTTAGTTTTCAAAGCAAAAGCGGTGACCCCCCAGTTTTTTTGCACTGATTAAATGTCCTAACCTAAAAGTTGAAAATCTGAAAATTTAAGATTTTTTTATAATAAGACATAAATAGCCTCGAGCCACCTTAATCTTAAATTTCTGTTTCTTTCACCGCCATCCCCATGAGTACATTCCTAAAGTTTTTTAAAGTTCCTTCATGCCCCCGGTGCCTATTGGTAGATTTCTTATATTTTTTTTCAAATTCAAATTATTTATTAGGACAAAGCACAACACAAGAACAATATGTCATTAAGTAATGCGTAGTCTTGCAAGTTATCATGTATTATATGCCAATAAAAATATAAATTTATTAAGTAATATGAGGACATAAATTCTTTCATAACTATATATTGGAGATTTTATACTTGATATCCATGGCATCTTTCAAAAATACACATAGGCGTTAAGCATGTTCATAATTTTGAGGGTTGACAATTTTATAAATATAATCATTTTTATTATTAAAATTTATGGTTTTTGAATTTCGAAGTATGGTTAATCTGTTTCTTGTGTTATTATATAAAGGAACATACATCAGGAAACGTTATTCATCATAACTATTTTAAAAGTTTCCACTATAGATACCTCAGTTTTGTTCAGAATTTGTGCATCGTGCACCGTGAACATTAATAAGAGAGTATATGGTGTAAATATGCATGACACAACAATCTCATTTATACAAAAATATTCCAAGCAAAGGTACAGGGTCCTTCATGTCACAGTCACAGTGAGGCCTTCGTTACGGAGTAAAAACTCGCACCTCACTATAACTTCAGACGGCCCCTAACACCGGGCTGAGCGGAATTCTTTGTTAGATGACGACGACGCTACATCTGTACATTGAAGCACACAAATGCTGGGAAAGTCGACAAATTACAGATATACACGCGCAAAGAAATCATTCATAAGTAGGCCGACATTAATACATACAAAATCACACCGTTTACATAAATAGGGCACATCAAGATTTTCTTAAATGACTTGTCTGTTAAAAATAGTCTGAATAGGGCAGAAAATAAACAGATGACCTGATAGACAATTTTCAATTCAAACACTTGCCGAAAAATGGAAAAAATGAAGGCGTACACGTAGAGCTAGTTATCTCAAGAATAAGTACGCCATATAATTTTTAAGAGCATACGTATTCAAGCACGGGGTGATTTTCTACGTTTTCCTCACAGCACAAGAAACAAACTCTGTAATGAAATAGAAAGAGAGGATAAGTTGTAAATATTCATGACAACAAACAAGTAAAAATCTCATATTTCCTATCAAATGATCAGCGCTTTGATTGCTGTCTTCATCTCAATGTCACAGTGAGAATTTAACAAGGAGTAAAAACTGACCTGTATATGTTCATGACGGCCTCTAGCACCTTTGTGAGCGGAATTTTCTGCTAGATGTTCAATTTGGCCTGTATAAAAACGTATGTTTTTCTCCTGCAGATAAAGCAGCCAATAATATATAAGTTGTCTGTAGACAGTATTATAAAGAGGTCCCTTACAATGGAATTCTTGGTTCGAATGCTTTCTAAGCTACAAACATGACAGAACAACAGATCTTAAATGTACATATAAATGTTACCACCCAGTTAAAGGCTGCATCTTACAATATGAAAGTTCCTACAATGTACTGGCTTCCTAAAGTACATAAAACTCCATTCAAATCTCGGTTCATTTCTGCTTCTAGTAAATGCAGTACCTCTAATGACTCAGTTGTATTAACTTATACACTTACTACTATGAAAACTCTCATTGATAACTTCTGTAATAAATGTTATGAAAATTCATCTATCAACTACTTTTGGAGTGTAAAAAATTGACTAGATGTTTTGACAAATTAAGTCTGTCAAAGTTCAATTTTCTACAATAGAAAATTTTCCCTTTTTCCACTCTGTATACCACTTTACCACAAACGCTTATTAAGGAAAAGTTTTCATATCTAATCAATTGGCTATTCAAAAAGTCTGGTTGGTAAATATACTGCAACAAATATAATTCCTTTTTAGCGAAAATTCTTATAACGATTATACTTGTTGGACATCATCTTGCATGAAAGCAGCGGTCGAATTACTTCTTGATAATATCTATGTTCGATTTGGCAACAAGGTCTATCGACAGATAGTTGGCCTACAAATGGGCACAAACTGCGCTCCTCTCATTGCAGATTTATTTTTATATTGTTATGAATCACAGTTTATGACCAAAATTCAGTAAGGCCATTCAAAACATCATTAAGTGGACAGGTTTAATAATATTTCTGATATATGGTTGATGTTTAAGCTTTAAATAATTTCAAAATTTGCAAAAGAAATTCATATTTAAGAACTTAGCTTGAATAAATTCAATATTAATAATGATCGTATTCCCTTTTCAATCTCCTTTACAAAACAGGAGTGGGAGCAAGTGCTCTATAAGTGTAAGTATCCCTTGTCTTGTTTTAAGGTACATCTTAAATAGCTTTGGTTGTTTTTATTTTGTCATCGGCTCGATGTGGAAGAGGGTTTGGTTTCCGCAAATCAGTTACACCTCGCCAACTATATCAGTACCAGTTCAAAGTCTAGTTCATAATTAATTTCCGGTCTTTCGCGTTGTTTTATGTGTTTATATGTACAACACTATGTCAAGATTTTTCTGTGATGTGGGATTTCACCCTTTTTGAAGGACGACCACTAGATTCAGTGATATCTCCAATTTCATAGAAAGAGTATCTCTACTTGCAATTCAGATGAATGTATAGGCTGTGACAGCAACTGACAATTAATTAGTGTGAAATGAACATATTTTGGCGGTGGCTAATAGATTCGGACTTTACTAATAAATTGAAATAATGACCTTCGAAAGAATTTTAACATAAAATAATTTGACTGTTTCAATTTCATAGCGTCGAGGCCCTGCAAATTTACTTATTTGAATGCAACAAGAGTTAAAATGGACGAATTATGTTTATAATAGCGTAAGATAATCATTTTCACACTTCAAATATATTAGACACAGCAGTCAAAAATAGTTTATGATAGTAAACAATTGGTTAACTGGTAAATTTATGACCAATATGGACAATTTAACTGACTGAAAACTGCTACAGTTATTTAGATAATTTGACAGTCATTTGCAGTTTTTATTTTCAAATGCAGTCAAATTTTAACTGAATATGGTCTTTTCTGCCATCATAATTGCCAGTTTGTTTATTTTCCTTGACACTAACCCCAAATTTACCTTTGATATATTACTAGTTAACCATTTCTTCACTAATTGATTTTCATGTGAATAATTTACAAAATTGCATTTGCAGCTATTCAATTTTCGAATAAAAATTTTTGCTTTGTTTTATATATGTTCAGTGCAATAGTTTGATGCAATTTATTTTAAGCATTTTTATGTCGCAATATGAGCAATTAAATTTTAGCGAATAAAAGTTGGTTTACTGACTGTAGAAATATACATGGGCAAGTTTTCTGTTTTCTAAAGAAAATATTTCTCTCTTCTTACCTTTGGGAAGTTGGATATGCATATCCGGTACGATATACGTGCCAATTCCCTCACTATTTCAACATTACGGCTTTTAACCCTTCATATGGTTTGTCATATAATTTATTTGTCTTCACAATTTACCTGACGTTCCCGAGGATTGTATGTTAAGACTTTTCAGTAAACCTTCCACTGAGAACAAAATTTACGAAGGAATGTTGCTTGGTTTCAAAAATGAAATATATATTTATTGAAGATTACTTCCTCTCCTACAGCTAAAAGAGGCGATAAAACACAAACCTTTCTTGAAGTTTTCATTGAAGCCTGTGTAAATCAGCGGATTTAATGCACTGTTTGAATATGCCATACAACATGCTGCAAAATTTAATCCATAATACCAATCTCCAAGCTGAAAGAGAGTTTACTAACAAAATTTAATTCATAATACCAATCTCCAAGCTGAAAGAAAGTTAACCTACAAAATTTAATCCATATACCAATCTCCAAGCTGAAAGAAAGTTTACCAACAAAATTTAATCCATTATACCAATCTGCAAGCTGAAAGAAAGTTTACCTACAAAATTTAATCCATATACCAATCTCCAAGATGAAAGAAAGTTTACCTACAAAGTTTAATCCATATACCAATCTCCAAGCTGAAAGAAAGTTTACCAACAAAATTTAATCCATAATAGCAATATCCAAGCTGAAGGAAAGTTTACCAATAAAATTTATTCCATTATACCAATCTCCTAGCTGAAAGAAAGTTTACCAACAAAATTTAATCCATATTACCAATATCCAAGCTGAAAGAAAGTTTACCAACAAAATTTAAATCATAATACCAATCTCCAAGCTGGAAAAGTTTTACCAACAAAATTTAATCCATAATACTAATCTCAAAGCTGAAAGAAAGTTTACCAATATGGTAATGATATAGTAGGAAGCAATTAGAAATAATTGTTGAGTTAAAGCCTTATTTGAAGCTGTAACATAATAAAGAATTCAATAACTAATTTTTTATAAAAAGTACTCATATGTTTATATTTATGCTAATTACGAAAATCTGTCCTTCGATATTTTGAATGCCATTAATTTCTTCAAATGTTATTAAACATTTTTTTCAACTGTTTACTTAATTTCTTTTTCATGTAGAGCTATACGAATACTGAAATGATCAATCATTTCAATGACAATATATCTATGAAAACATTACTTAACATGAATTTTGAAACAACTCGGTCGATTCCACTGCTAGTGGACCGAAATTCCAAAAAGATAATCTCATGGTCAGTGGCGGTCTTGTGCGACATATAATATATAACGCATTGTTTAATATATATTTTTTTTAAATATGTGGTATATGTTCAAACCCCTAAAATACAAAAGGCTTCATTCCTTGGATATGGCAGAAACCTTTCCGTTTGGTACTTCCTTCTTTGATTAATTTAGATGTGATAACTACTTCTATTGCCTTAGAAACTTGTCCTTTCCATGTTTTGGTTCTTATGACCGATGAGAGGTTAATCCTTGCAATACGTACACAACATATTAAAATTCACAATATGGCGCTAACGAGACGCTATTCCTTGTAATACTTATAAAAATAACGAAATTCACAATGTGACGCTGACGAGAAGTACTCCATGCAAAACGTTTACGACATAGCGAAATTCACAATATGAGACTGATGACAGGTTACTTCTGCAATACGTTCTAGTCCAAGCGAAATCCACAATATGACGCTGACGATATGTTACAATCCATATAACATAGCGAAATTCACAATATGAGACTGATGAGATGTAACTCCTTGCAATACGTATTCAACATAGCGAAATTTACAAAATGACGCTGACGAGATGTTGCTCCTTGCAATACGTATACAACGTAGCAAAATTTATAATATGACGCTGACGAGATGTTACTCCTAGCAATAACTACACAACATAGGAAAATTCACAATAGGATGCTGACGAGATGTTACTCCTTGCAATACGTGTACACAGGGATGAATATAACAGAGGGATTGGTGACTCTTTAACAGTTTTTGTTTAATGTTGTAAATATGTAGAGAATCGAGACTTGTAAGCTCAAACACAAAATTATTTTCAGTCAAATATTCATTTTTAACATTATCTCATAAAATGATAATGTTTGCTTATACATTAATAAATTCAGCAATTTGTTTGCTTTGAATTGGAATTTTCATCAGTTTGAAACAGACAACTACAATAGATTCAGATTAAAAGGTAATGGAAGCATAATTTTGGTATACCACATTGCAACCCTTAAGGCTTTTTTGCTGGTGATCTACTTATTATTTCTTTATGATTTTCATATACAGTTATATATTTTGGAAGTACATTACAAATTTCAAAAAGATTTGGTCGAATAATAAATGCAAAATGTGATTTTGAAGATTGTAATTTCTTTCAATTCTCATGCTTCTTGAGATTTCAACGAGAACTTGCAAGTTACCTATCCCTCTAAATATACGTCCCTGGTTTACAACAAAGCCAAATTCACATTATGACACTGACAAGACGTTACTCCTTGCAATAAGCGAAAGGTTACTCCTGGCAATACGTATACAACATAGCGAAACTTACAATTCGACGCTGACGAGAGGCTATTCCTTTTAATAAGTTTACAACATAGGGAAATTCACAATATGACGCTGACAAGACGTTACTCCTTGCAATACGTATGCAACATAGGGAAATTGACAACAGTTTCACAACATTGGTAAACAAGTGTTTTTGTCAATTAAAAAATAAAAATCGTTGCCACGTTTATTATTGATTGTTATACATTTTGTTTCTCGAGTTAAGACAATTTCTAATCACTGACTTGTTATTTTACATGAAATTTTGAATCTCATTTACCATTTTCATAATTACTAAAAGCTGAATCGATCCTGTATAGTGTATGACATACATTAAATAAAATAGCCTAAAGTGTGTTTCACATAATTTCATTTTTCCGTTTTTGTCATGTATATATCTCCCATATAAGTTAATTATGTATTAATCTAGATTTCCATTTTCTACATTATATCATTTGAGAAATTTGAGTTCTAAATAAATCAAAATGCTTTAATTATTTTAACTGTTAGTTTTACAACCAACAATTATCATAATAGGATAAACTATTTTCTATACATGAGTGAAGAAAAAGTCCATTTTACAGAAGTTTCAAAAAGTTAAAAAAGTGACAAATCTGTAAAGCAAATGCGATTTTTAATTTCGAGGAGTATTGTGGAAAACTGTATCAAAATATTAAAGACTTATTTATGTGAAAGGTGGAGGTTGTCTTACTAAGGGAACTTGTCCTAAACGATAAAACTGCAGGTAAAGGATTCAATTTCCGTCTTTTTGTGTAGCCCGAGCTCAGTGTCCTCTTAAATGACGTTTTGACCAATTAATTCAATGAGAACAATGACTTTATTAAATTCTTATGAGATCTAGTTTCTTCTGGTACATTTAATGCTAAATGAGTAAATGTAAATTTTTCGTTTCTTTGTTTGCTCCTAAAAATAAATACTAGTAGGTTACCGTGTTTCTGTTTGGTCGTAGTTCACTGTACAATATTATGATTTGATACGGAAGCCAGCAGACAGCAAATACAACCAAAATGGCTACAAGCATGACAATAACCTGCAAATATAAATCATAAAATTTTTATATGAAAAAAAAGAAAACCATAGCAAACCTTAAATCATAAAATTTTTATATGAAAAAAAACCATAGCAAACCTTAAAAAATATATGTAACACGGAAAAATTTTAAGCGCTACATCCAGTCACCTCTGGGTGTACGTTCATGGCTTTATGAATTAAATAAACCTTGACTTCGTCGTTTTTTTTAAAAAATCGGTTTCAAAAATCATTAAGTCAGAAGACAGAAAGGACCAAAATGAAATTAGAGACAAACATAGTACATAATACACTACTTTGAAAACTAAAGCTGTAGAAATCCGAACCCTAAAACTTGGTGGGTGGCTGTCTCATGGACAATCATGCCACATCTCCTATTTTTATATTCAAGTGGTCCATACTCATAAGCAATTTCCTTCTCCACTAGTGGTACCGGTGTGTTTCTTAAAAGAAAAATGTTGTTTTTAGTCGCAATCGGGTTAGAAACGGATTCGACGTTACAATAGTAGAAAGAAGAACGTATGCGGATAGGGGAGGAATTTTGCTACATATGAACGGAAAGTTAACTATGGAAAATCAAAGTGGTCCTTGTTCCCGGCAAGCTTTTTTCTTGACCCGCCCTTACTGTCAATTTGAAGATGTAAGTCTTGGTATGACGCACACTTTTCTGTTTTAGCAGTATCCTGTGTTTAAAGTTCAATGGTATAGTCGCCAAATGGAAAATTACTTAATGAAAGACATTCTCAACATATATAGCAGGGTGTGAAATCAAACGACGGATCTTTTTTCCTTTTTTCTGCAGAAGGTTATTGTATGAAGTAGCATTTATACAAATAAAGAAACTCAGTTGTCAGACTTTAAGGGTATATTTTAGTTTACCGATGAATTGTAAAAATACAGTTTCATTAACGAGCATTCTTTGTAATGTGGGTTACAAACAAAAACGATGTTATGCAGGGCTTTATATGCATGGACATCAACACATTTGTCGTGAAGTTAAAAAAGGTGTCTAGCAACACTCAGATTTTTAAAGGGTATTTACATTTACAAAATTATATGATCAATAATTTACATCAAAATTAATTCAGTCAATATTTGTTAAATATTTGTCCAACATGCTGTCGATATTTTTTATATTTTTAGCACTTTCTTTTCTATTATATCTTTTTTTCTAGCTTTTTTATGATATATTGTATAATAAATCCAACTGGACGTGTTTTGATTGATGTTTTGATTAAAAGAACCAAGTTTGTCATCAACTGGGTTTAGATTTTTTACTAGTCAGAAACCGAGAGTACTTTTTCGGGTACATCTTGTTGTCTTTTGTTTTATTTTTTATTGTCTGCTTAATGTGTATCGACCTTAAAAGTCAACGATCTTATGCAAAAGGTTCTTAAAGGTTAGTTTATATGTCGATTTGTCCAACCACTGTTACAGGCTAAGGAGAAGGTTTAGGATAACCAAACCACATAATTTTGAGATCTTCTACAGATTGCTGTAGTGTGTTGACATATGTCCATTATTGAAGATCTGGGCAGCTTGTAGATGTTTGTAGTTTACAGTTTTTGGATGTTATCATACGATATTTAAAATAAGAATATGGAATAAATGTCAATGAAACAAACTTTACATACGTTAAAAACATATATTCACAAGAAAATTCAACCGCTTGTTCTGGGTTTGCCTACATCACACAGGCTATATAGACTGTAAAAACAGCGCTTAGATTTTAAACCGTGACTTCGATGACATGTTTCAGTCTAAACATATTTAGAAATGTGTCGAATTCGTATACACATTCACCTAATACATGTCTTAAAAGTAACGTTTATTGGTGCTTTATGGAAAGCTTTGCATAAAAATCATTACATGTATAGAATTAATACATGTCATTCATTCTTTTACAGTCCAAGTTGACACAAACCTAAACGCTTCAAAATTTCGTGTTTATTTCCAAGACACTTTTAATTATGACATGTTAAAAGTCTTATTCCTCAATTCCTTAGTTTGGTTACAGAATTTGAATTCATGTATAAATATACATACATATATATTGTTCTGGGTGCTTTTTACTACATATTTAAGGTGAAATAAAATAATACGAACAGTTCAAGGACTATCTGGGACAAGGAACTGGTAAAATTTCAAAATCTACTAAAAAAATTTTTGTTACTTAAGTTACCAGCCAGAGAAATTTAAAGCTGATCTGATATTTATATTTCACTGGCCTTTTACAATAAATAAATTCAGTTAATTAAACTATTATTTGGGGGACAAATTTAACTATAATACAAAGTTTTATTTATTATTGGTTGTGTTTATAACGTACAACTTGTGTCCGTGCTGGGATGCATGGTGCTTGACCCAGATAAGAATAATTAAGATAATAGCTGTGTCAAATGTGTAAAGCGCACTATATGTAGCTGATTGACCTTATCTTTAAAGCTGAACTGAGTCTTGTACACTGTTTAACATATATTCATTTTCATTATTTCGACATTATTAATTCATAAAATTTAGACAATATCTATTGTTAAGCATTTCTCACGTATTATCGAATAGCCAATTATTGTTATTATTAAATCAAATCAAATTTCATTGTACACAAAGTACCCAGATCGGTCATATAAATACAAGACGTTGTTAGTCTCATTTTCTCAGTGCTGAGTTGAAAAAGAAATGGACTTCATCTTCTAAAATATTATGCCAGCTTATTATTTTTCTTCAAATTAAGCTACTTGCTTTTTCACATTTCCTAATAAAAATTAGCAGAATTTCAACGCGTGAACACCCAGTAAATGTCTATGGGTTGAGTCAAATTATATGTTAACACTAGACATTAGCTGGGTGAAACATGTTTTGA
>JAULBM010331541.1:0-13006 GCA_032357055.1 Geukensia granosissima
TGTTTATGTAACAAAATAATATAAACACATTACTGATTTCAAGAGTTATCTCCCTCAACCCAGGTCTACCACCTTAAATGCGGTCATACACAGGCAATTTAAATTAACGTGAGTTTCACAAGAATGTTGATTTCCCTTAAAGTCTCCGGTAATTTTATATTAATTTAACGTGAAATTCACGTGAAGTTTAATTCTTGCTAATTTTACTCGATATCATGACGTGATATCTCATAATTTTCATATGAAAATCATGTTAATCACCAGTAATGAAAAACATATTCACATTCAGATTCACGTCTACTGTACATAAACTCTAAATTCTAAATTCAGATAATAAAAATATTGACGTGTTATACGAAGGATATAGCAAAATCTCAAATCTCGTGAATTACATGTGAATCTCTTCAGAATTTCACATGATGGCGTTCACGTGGAATTCACCTGAATCGAGATCACACGTGAAATTCATGTAAACTTCATATGTATATCATGTGAACATTTTTACGTCATTTTCATGTGAGTGCCCATTTAAGGTTAATTTCAAGTGAATTTCATGTGAACCCAAATTATATGTGTATGTATCAATTCCGATCTCAAATGTTGAACTATATTTAAATAACATAATATTTTTCAATTGAAAGGAAGAAATGAAAATTATTCTATACAAATTAAAAAAAACCTAAAGTATTTTAATTGATTGAATATAATCTATTCAATTTATAATGCCTTACCATATGTTGTTATATGTTGATTCATTATATTTCAACAATACTGAACTTATATAAAACTGTGTTCTTTATCTAGGTTATCAGATATACGTTCTATAAGTTGACCACATGGAATATCTTAACTTAAACACGGTCTGAACGGAAAAATTTACAAGAGGCAAATATCAACAGAGAAAATTTTAACCTAACAAATGAGAGTCATGACAATATAAAACACTTTTGTGATATATATACTAACTTGGTTGTACATATAAAACAATTTAACAATAATATGACTAGCTTGAACACAATATGGGACAGTTATAAGAAAAACAATCGTACTTGGCATTAAACATTTCGAATTGGTGGTTGGGGGCTGTCTCCGTCATTACATCTTTGCATATTTTGTTAGTTTGTTAGACAAAGTCGATCATGAACTGAATAAGATATAACCATATACCCTAGTTTACACACATATAAAATCCAGTAATTGACCAACGCATGTTGCTTTTACAATACTTTTTTCACACGTATAAATGTAACTATTTGATAACATGTATATTTTGCACAAAAACAAGAAGTAGCCTGAAACATTTCAGAAAAATGTAATTGAACTGATTGTATATTTTACCCTAGCTCTACGTTAAATATACATGACATGACTAAATCTTCAAATTGTAGATGCAAGATGGAAAATAAATATATATTTTACAGTCTCATTTTTTAAAAGATCCCATTTGTGGTGTGTACAGTTTCAATCTGCCTGATACTTATCATTATACAATTATTTTATGCCTTGTATTCATAATGCTTTTACAATATTACTGTTTTTCATTTTTCAATCTGACTGAAATAGCAGTCTGTTGAACAAGGTCTATCCAAATACAATGAAATCGAAATCACCCCCAAATAATTACATATTTTAAAACAATGTTCAAACAGTGTTCCCTGCGATTATTTTGGAATTTTGTAGTTCATTATGTTTATAGGCCCCATGTCGTGAGTAGTTTCACATTTTGTATTTTGAGATCCTTTTACGGCTGCCTTTATTTTATTGATCCTGTAAAGCCGTAATATGATATGTATTACTCAGTTAAGTCTGTTACATAGTCGATTACTGTCTCATGGGAAATTATATCATACCTCTAAGATTTATTATATTATTATGTTAGTATAGAATGTGTCAAGAAATACCAAGGGGATATTCGAGGAAAAGGGAAAATGTAAAAATACTGACAAACTCCGGAGAACAACGAGGACAAGACCAAAACGACAAAAACACAACACTAAAAACTAAAAAACAAATGAACAACATGGACCCCAGCAAAAAACTGGAGGTAGATTCGGATGCTCCGGAAGAGTAAGCAGTCTCTGCTTCCTGCAGGACACCCGCCATGTAGCACATGTCAAATCAGGTTAGAGATATGTAAGTGTATATTGTGTAGATTTTAATTAAAAAAATAAAGGTCGTCAATTTTTATGCTTGTCTCATATATAATCATATCAATTTACCATTTTCTATTTAAAGAAGGTAACAAGGTTTATTTAGAGATGACATGTAAAAAGTTATTGCAGAAAAGAGTGAAAAAATTTGGGTCGTTCTGTCAAAGGACTTTCATAGACAAAATAAATTTCTACTGTAGGTCCACAATAAATGAAATTGCAATTACCTGAATATTTTCATAATATATTTAATTTGAAAAATGCAAACATTGATGATAAAATATCTGGTTTAAAACAGATAAAAGCCATTTTTTTATTGCAATAATTTTTTCCATTAATACTATAAAAGAAACATTAGAACGTTCTAGTTATATTTAAATGATTATATATTTGCTACGTTTGATGCACTTGTTGTTTAGCAAGCGTTTACGGATTGGGTGTGCTGGTGTGTAGATGGGTGTAAGTGTGTGGGTTTGTGTGACTGTAATGGTGTGTGTGAGTTTGTGTTTGTGTGTGTGCTAAATTGATGACAATTTTTTATATTTGTATCTGAAATTTTCGGCAAAAGTAAACGCGTCTTAAGATTTAGTCATGCAAATCGATATATCGAAAAAAGAAATAAACTTCTTAAATTAAGTTCATTTGAAGAATAGAACGTTATTTTTTCTACATTTTCAACCTTTTCCTTGATTTTACAGGCCTTACTTAAATTAACTACTGTATTAAATGTTGAACAGCACAGTCAAGATGTGGCGTTCACCAGCATACATTAACAGTATCAACACTTTTAATCATATCTTTTTACATTTACAGCTTTCATGACATTCTTATGTTTGTACATACCAATTGTATGATAAAATGTGATTCTGTGAAGATCTTTGAGTCATTTCTGGTATTCTAGAAACTAATATACGCATTAAACTGAAATCCATCTTGTGCCACCTTTCGTCACTCTATAAAATTATTTGCATTTAAATGAATAAATGTCTCTAAAGATTCAACTAAAAGAAAAACTTCAAAGTTATTTATATTTGAATTGAAACAATTATAAATATGTAGATTAAATTGTAAGCTTTATGCCCGATTACCATATCGTATGCATAAGAAAAATACGTCTAACAGCTTGTATTAAAAATGCAAAAAATAGGCACAAATTATGGTTTTCTCTTTATTATTATAATTGATTTATAGCAACATATTGAAGGAACTGCATGCGATCTTATTATAATTGAAATATAAGAAACATCCAAATTTGTTCAAGCATTTATATTGAAAATTTAACCTTAATTTTCCCAAAGCTATAATACGATGATTTGAATTGAAAGAATATTTTTTTTGCTTTTAAATAATGCATTGTTTAATGTTGGAAATATTCGCTTGTTGATAATTTACTGTTCAAAACATATCAACGTGACAAATTAATATCTTCATCCATAACAATCATCGGACAAAAGGTTAATTTATATAATTTTTTGAATGATTTCAATAAAACTGCAATGTTATTTTATCATTCATTTCATTGTTGGAGATGTTTAGTACTTAACCATAGTTACAGGGACATATGTACTTACTTTGATGTAAGATTTTAAAAGAGTATCTTTGTGTGAGGAAAAATATACTAAGTGTTAGTAAAATCTCAGTTTGTTGTTACAATTACCATGGAAAACCTCGTATATATTAATGTGATTGCATTTGTAGCATTTCTCAGCTTTTTAACTATTTGCAAGGCAGATTTCCAGA
This sequence comes from Geukensia granosissima, assembly GCA_032357055.1. Classification (NCBI taxonomy): domain Eukaryota; kingdom Metazoa; phylum Mollusca; class Bivalvia; order Mytilida; family Mytilidae; genus Geukensia; species Geukensia granosissima. The sequence goes on from JAULBM010331541.1 coordinate 3,891, forward strand.
TCGGAACTATTTACCAAGACACATACAGAAGTGCAGAGATTATTGCAACTTACGACAAGATGGGTCTGAAAATGTGCGGACGTTTCTGCAGACGACATCCGCCTTGCACTGCTATAAACTATAATCCACAGACACTGGTATGTGAGCTCCTGAAATCTGGTGGAACATCTACAGCAAATGCAACACTGATATATTCTGATATTGGCACATGGAACATGGTAAATCAAATACTTTAAATTTTGAAATTATTGCGTGTTTTTATTGAGTATTAAAATTTGTTAATTTAGGCGATAATGTTTTATTATAATTTTATCATTATTTTTAAAAACTTGTGTTATAACTCTACTGACAAAATCTATGGTTGAATTACTTCGATTTAAAACATGTCGCAATGTTCGCAATAATAAAAACATCGCAATAATTTCTTAATTTACAATTTTAAATTTTAATGATATTTATCTTTTTAATATATCTCGTTGTAAAAAGATACAAAAAATTATAATGGAAATACTAAATTGAAAATTTAATTAATTTCTAAGCTATCCAAATTCTGTTGTTCTATTGCACGTTTGCAAGACATTTATATCTTTATTAAGTTCGTCATACAAATAAGTAAAAGACAAATTTCAAAAATAATATGTTACAATATCTTATATATGTAGAATACCTTTGTGAGAGATCAAAAGTCATAGTCCAACGAAACAAGACAAATTTGAATCAAACCAAAAGATAAAACGAAAACAAAGGGAACAAAGGCTTGGAATTCACGAACTCCTTTACAAAGCAGAAGTAGGATCAGTTAGAAGTTTGAAAAATGGCTCTTCCTAGGTGTTTTATAACTGCTTCTTTGTGTGGCCAGTGACTGTAAATGATGAGTGCTTAACTGTACAGGAAGTGACCCAAAATAAAAATATTAAATAACAACTGTAGAGGAAGGAAGAATATTAGGTGATTGAGGCAAAAAAGCAATACCGGTGTTGTTCTATAACTAATGGTCAAAATCGTCTTAACATAAGCGTTATTGTTTTTAACATGAATTCAAAGTATTAGCAGTGGTATGTGTTAAAATTATAAACTGCTCCTAATATCGTTTGTGCTTTTTTCTAAGAATTCTCAATCGTATTCCTGAAAGCTCGACGGCTCAACTCGTAGAAACGTTATATTATCAATAAAAGTCCCATAATTTCTAAAAATCTCGTCGCCTTGGGGGCCGAGTGGTCAAGGTTATTGATTTTAACCTACCTGAACAGATCACTGTAGCCTATCCCTGACTTTGTACCATACATAAACCGGTTGAAATTGACTCGGCTCGCACATGATTTGGTTTATCAATTATCTGTCCAAGGTCGTTGGTTTTCGCTAAATACTCCGTCTTTCACTATCAGTAAAACTGCCCACCGCGATTTGACTGAAATAGTGTTGAAGGTGACGTTAAACCCCAATCAAACAATCAAAATAAAAACCGGCTTTGTCTACGGTTCATTCAAAGATGGAATATGCTGCATCTCAGTTTAGCACAAAGAGGTAGGAGTAAGGGCAAAGTTTGGTCGACCCAGAGACAGAATAATGTGTTTGGGTAAAGTGGCATGTTTTCCTGCGGACTGTTGCTTTCGTGAGACAGCACGACGCCGTGTATCGGTCTTGAACAAAGCAGAACACATTATTCGATATTTATTACATGCTCTCCTCCAGAATATGCATGAAATATTTGCCATTGGACGTTAAGCAAAATCCTATCAAACAATCTTTTCACAAAATTTCTTCCAGGTTACTCACAGTTATTTTATCAGCTGTAAAAACGGGTTCAAGAGTGAAACCAGCTCATCATTTTATGGGGGCGTGAATAAAATGTGGATTTCAAAACAAATTCCAATTTGTTAGAAGGCCTGAAATCAGGGTTCTCATATTCTAGCTGAAGCTTCAAGAAAAAAAAGATTCCTTAACCGTGTCATCTGTATACCACTGTTTCCTATTTATAACCCAAAGAAAATTAAAAATAGTTGGTTTAACTTTGTTTTAGATGGCTAATGCGGGTAAAATATTTGGTTCTTACATTATTTTGTTATTACACACTCTAATACTAATGGAAATAGTCTGAAAAAAAGAAATACAGAATACTTGATTTTTTTTTATTGATACAGCATTTTTGTATTGTTTGGTGGACATGCGTTTCAACACACTGACATCATTTCGATGGGACTAACTTGGCTGGTTAAAAAAGAAAACTTAACGACACGAGAGATGACTGTGATTATCCCTTTGCAAACTTTCCGTTTATATAGCGAAATCCAGACACAATTCCATACGGGGTGTATATTTCTCATTTGAAACGCTACCTATGGTTAGTACTTGCTAGAAGATCGAGAATAGCTGCTGTCAAAAACGCTGTTGAACCATGGATTTCTCGTGGAAAGATTAATTATTAGGTTGCTACTCCATTGGTTTGACCGGTACAGAATATTCTTTTCAGAAATTATAATGGATATATTCCAACTCTAGTGACTACAAATTCTTTCGTATAGCGGTTGTGACTAACATCGATTGTAACTACACATCGGCTTTGTTTGCTTGGTAACACGAAGGATGACACTAGGGGAGTTGCTTACCATTCCACAGCACCCGAACTATCCCCATATTTTGTTGGGTTCATGTTACAGCTTTAGTTTTTAGTAAGGTGTTGTCTGTACTATGATTTTCCTTCGTTAATTTAATTGGTCAATGTCTTGCCTTTCTTTTGACGTTATGATTTCTGTGAGCCCTTTGTGATTTTCTAATTCTTTTTGTCATGTATTGTTAATGACTTTATCTTCCATGTGACGTCGAGGAATAATGAAATCAACAGTAGGTTTTTCACATCAGCGTAGGGGCCTGATAAAGTTATAATTACAATATGTTATGTTATCTTAATGTGTAAACATTCTAACGCTTTGTTTATAGTCAAGGGTCAACCTAAGCATGTTTATTTATCAGTTATATTTATAGTAAATTGATGGATTATGGGATATTATAAACTGTAATAGTTTTCTAGTAGGTTTTTTTTTGTTCTAGATATATATGTTGCATTGACAAAAAAACTGCATGAAAAATTTGTTGTTTCCGAAATGAAAAAAAAACTTATTAGAAAATATAAATTTTCATACAAAGCAAAACCAATTACACTTGAAAAGAACATGCAATATTGATTATTTTGCATTTGTTTCAGAACGATGATGCTTGTAATTCAAATCCATGCCCAAGTACTGGAAAATGTATGATAACAGTGTCAGGAGGACACTTCTGTCAAAGTATGTCTTTTTCGCTTTGCATTTGCAATATTCCGACTAGCAATATTCAAGCCACACCAGCATACGGATTGTATATTATTAGTTGATACGCTACTATAGGGCTTTTAGCGTATTATTAAGGTCGTGGTTTCATTCCCCGGCCTGCTCAGACTTTAAAGTTGGTATTTGCTGCTTCTCCGCTAAGCACGCAGTATTTAAGAGTAAGGGAAAAGACTGGTCGAATCAGAGTCAGAATACTGTGTCTAGGTTAAATGACATGTCTTCCTGCGAACTATTGCTTTCGTGAACTCGTTAAAAATCCAGCGTGTCGGTCTAGTACAAAGCAGGGTTCATTCATCATCATTCATCATTAGTATGATCTAGTCCTTAATATGCATGAAAAACATGCCGCTGGATGTTAAGCAACATTCAATCAATCTGACAAAAATGCTTCTCAATACAGAACCAAGGGCTTATCAAGGAAAGTTGTAAGTTTTTCTCCGGATATTTTTCGATCGCCATCATGATTTGTTGACCGATACGAAATTTCCATTTCATAGATGACAATGGATATCTTCCCACTGTCGTGACAACAAACTTGTTCCTTTACCAGTTGCAAATTTACACCGGCTTTACTACAAAGAAACACGAAGGATATCACTAGTGGAGAAAGAGTTGCTAACCCTTCCTTCGGAGCACCTGAACTCACACTGATTTTTCTAGGATTTGTGTGAGTCTACCATAGTTGCCTTTCGTTCTTTTTTTTACCACGGTCTTATTTGTTCTCTGATTTACGATTTCTTTCTCCCCTTTGCTATCTTCGAATTCTTTTATAAATAAGATTTCCGGTTGAAAACTGTGCTACCTATAAAAAAGGTTAAACAATATAAAGGAAGGGAAATGCAATATCTTTCTACATCATGTAGGAATATTGCAATATAAAGGCGGGCTAATGATTTATGGAGCGAGGGTTTGGCACCACAGTTATGCTACGTTTTTGCAGAGATATGCAACATAGTCTAAAAGTTATGTCACAAAGAGTAAGAGATATGCAATACATATGAAGTATTATCTAATCATGTCCAAATAGGGGAATAAATATGCAACACACAGGAAGGGTTGTGCCAGATAGATTAAGGGTTTATGTTGTATAGGTAAGGGTTGTGACAAACAGAATAAGGGACATGTTACATAAGAAAGGGCTGTACTACACCTAGGAAAGGTAATGCCAGAGATGGGGTTTTTTATATAGAGGAACGTATATGGTACAGACTAAAAAGGAATGTGCCTTGCCTCATGGCGGAAGAGTACTTTCATGGCGAAACGGTTATGCTATATGATAGGTAGGTAATGCTTAACAGAGGAAGGATAAGATAGTTCAAAGTATCAACCGGCAGTGGACGAGTTGATATACAGACCATTTGTGATGTCTTTTAACCTATTTTCGAATATATTCAAACTTTAGCCGCTAACTGGGAAATATTGCTGCAACTCTTTTAACAAGTGATAAATATTTCCTTTACCATGTTGCCAAAAACCGGTTGTTTAATACCATAAATCCTGCATGATTCATTACATAAGTACCTTTATTTTTTCCGTTCAAAATTGATAAAATAAAACTTATAATAAATTTCTTAGGTTCTTTCTGCTGATACAGAGATGAAATTGCCATACGGTGCTTTATTTATTAATATTTGTATTTGTAATACATTGATTATACATTGTCAACTGGTTCAACATGTATATCTAAAGTAATTTGAAATTGATTGCTCTTGAAAGGCTGCCAGAACAGTAACCTTATTCCCTGTTCCCTATTCTCTTTTATCAAAAACAATAGACAAAATAACAAAAATCAATAAGTTAAACATTTTATATCTTAACGAGAATATATCGCAGGGAAGAGTTACATTTTATTTGCTTCTAACAGGTATTAGGTATCTAATTGCATAACCAAATTATCCAAACAGCCGACTTTCATCTAAAATAAGTATCGCGAATGTAAGTTTGAGTACACTTCACCCTCATGTGAAAGGTTTGCAATGTCAAAATCATATATCATTGTGATTTTGTCTTTACAGACACCGGATGTACAGGAAATCCCTGCAAGAACAGTGGCACTTGCGTTGTGGTGTCTGATACTTCCTACAGCTGTATTTGTCAGGAAGGGTTCTCTGGGGTAAACTGTGAAAGTAAGTTTAATTTGTAAGGCTTAATAATTATATGTATTGAAAACAAGATTGCGTTCGGTATTCATACTTTTTAATCTGTTTAAACGAAAACACTTCAGACTTCCAAATTTGCTCAATTAAGACAAATCGGTTAAGAGAACTTTACAATAAATTTTATTGGTTTTAATAAAATTGCTTATATTAAAACACGGCTCAGATCTGTCAGAAACATTTTAGTTTGAAACAGAACAAGAAAATTATACTGAATTGCATAAGGCAGAGAAGTTAAATCCGAGTTATTAAAATTTACATCAAATGCGCTTCAATGCTTTGTCATTACAAACCGGTGTGATATCAACACCTAAGGGTTAATCCAACAAGTTTGTTGCGTAACAATATCATTTCATTAGAGAATGCCACAAAATTTAAAATAAAAAAAAGAGTTAAGAAAAATTGTATGATATCAAACGATTTTGACTCTTTCAAAAAACGCCTTTTAATTTACTTAATTATGGTGTCCTTAGATTTACATGAAGACTAGTACATTAACTTGCATTGTATATGGCAATTATGTCGCGATATGCGATATGGGATTTATATATTCTTGGTCAGAAGACTGCTTGAGAAAACATCGATCAGAATACATAAAAACGTACAATACATGGAACAATAAAATAATACGATACATGTTTACTAAACTAATGTTAGTTTAAAGAAAAGTATTTGTACGGATAATCTAGAAAATAGTATTGAACATCTACTAACCAAACAATTGTTTGAATGTGCAAAAATGTAACATATTTATATATATATAGAGCTACGATATCAAATAATTCTACTCTTGTTATACGACACGGCTCTCTTAATGTCGATAAACTTTATGAAATAAAGTATAAGTATTTTATTGTCGACTTAAAATAAATAGCAAACTAGCTATATTTTTGCAAATATTTGTATTAAAGTTTCAAATGCTATAAATATTATTTTTAGTCACACCATGTACCTCACAGCCTTGTCTTCATTCCGGAACGTGTGTAATATCTGGAAGCTCGTTCCAGTGTAACTGTGCAGTGGGTTTTTCCGGAACAATTTGCCAAAGTATGTACAGTCAGCCGTCTACTGCATGCGTGGTGTTAGAAAAAATATAGATAGTCCAATGTAAAAAAAAATATCGGCCCAAAGTAGATTAAGGAAAATCAAATTCATCTTAAAACCTATTACCAATAAATGCTTAATTTGGTGACCATGTTGACATCATCTATCCCGTTATACTTCAAATCCAAGATACTACAGAAACAGAAAGGTCTGCTTCTTACTTCGACTTACAATTAGAAATTGACAGTAAGGACGGGTTAAGAACAAAACTTCACGACAACAGAGATGACTTTGATTTTCCGTTTGTAAACTTTCCGCTCATGTTCAGCAACATTGCAGCCGCACCTGCATACGGAGTGTATATTTCTCAAATGATACGCTACGCCAGGGCTTGTGCTTCATATCAGGATTTTATTGATAGAGGGTTGTAGCTGACAAGAAAGCCAAGGGTTTCTCAGGGAAAGATTAGAGTCTTCGCTCCGGAAGTTTTTCGGTCGCCATCATGATTTGGTTGACCGCTACGAAATATCCATTTCACAGATAACAATGGATATCTTCCGACTGTCATGAATACAAATCCGTTCCTATCCCGGTTGTGACTAACGTCGATTGTGACTATACACCGGCTTTAACTACTGAGTAACACGTCGGGTGCCTCTAGTGGAGCAGGAGTTGCTTACCCCTTCGGATCACCTGAACTCATCTGGTTTTTGTAGGGTTCGTGTTATTCAAGCTTTAGATTTCAGTGTAGTGTTGTGTGTTTTTTGTTTGTCTTTTGTTTCATTGTGTTGGCCATGGTCTTATCTGCCTTCCAAATTAACGATTTCTGTCTGCTCCTTTGGAATCTTCGAATTCCTGTTACATGTTGCACTCAGCAGACAAAGATGTGTATAGTCATAATCGATGTTAGTCATAACCGGTATAGGAATAGATTTGTATTTATGACATTGAGAAAAACAAAATTTCCAATGTTAAATAAATATGGAAAATTTGTTTATGCTATATGTACATTTCAAGGAGTAATCTCACATCAGTGGCATTATAACCGAAACATAGGAAGTCAAAGATCCAAAGATATCCTTTGTCATTTGTGAAATGTAAATTTCGTACCGGTCAACCAAGTGATGATGGAAATCGTAAAATTTACCGAGTGAAGACTATAATCTTTCTCTGAGAAACCATTATATAAACGTATAAAAGTTTGATGATGCGATAAAAATTGTTGAATATTACGAGAAATAAAACTCTCTAGTGTCATTCCATAGAAATGTATTCTATATGACTAACATCGATTGTGCCTTAACATCCGCTTTGACTATTTAGTCTTACTAGTGTAGCAGGAGTTGCAAACCCTTCTGGGGCATCTTCTTCACAAATTGTTTGTAGGTTTCGTGTTACTCCAGCTTTTGTTTTCAGTGTAGTGTTGTGTATACAATAATTGTCTTTAGTTTTGCTGACGATGGACTTGTTTGTCCTATGACTTAACGATTCTTGTCTTTTTGTATCTTCCAAATCTGTGTTTCTTTATGCAAATGAGGAAAACGAGAATGACTAGCTCCATTAGAATAAAAAATAAAACTATGAGTGGTATATTTCACACTCTATAGTTTTAGATTAGTTTAAGACTAACATAGTATCTACTTTGTTTTTTAATATGTTTTAATTTGTATTTCGATATTTTCCACATATTCATTATTTATAAAACTTAATATACGGATTAATTCAGAAAGGTCATCCCGATAGTCTCTACGATGTACAGCCTTATTAACACAAAATCTAAAATTCAACAATAAATTCAAGTAAATGATGCTAAAGATTTAGTGATGCACAAGCATTAGTTTTGTGTGTAGGGTTTTGTATATTGCTGTTTGCCTTTCGTTTTATTTCGTTGTGTATTGGTGTTTGCCTTTCGTTTTGCTCTGTTGTGTATTGGTGTTTGTCTTTCGTCATGTTATGTTGTGTATTGGTGTTTGTCTCTGGTTTGTTCTGTTGTGTATTGTTGTTTGTCTTTTTTTTTGCTCTGCTGTGTATTTGTATTTGCCTTTCGTCGTGTTCTGTTGTGTTTCGGTGTTTGCCTTTTGTTTTTGCTCTGTTGTGTATTTGTATTTTTTTTTCGTTTTGCTCTGTTGTATATGGTATTTTTTTTTCGTTTTGCTTTATTGTATTTTGCTGTTTGCCTTTTATTTTATTCTGTTATGTATTTGTGTTTGCCTTTCGTTTTGCTCTGTTGTGTATTTGTGTTTGTTTTTGTTTTGTTCTGTCGTTTATAAATATTTGTTTTTGGCTGTGTGCTGTTGTGTATTGGTGCTTACCATTTGTTTTTTTCTGTTGTGTATTGGTGTTTGTCTCTCGTTTCGTTTTGTTGTGTATTGAGTTTGTCTTCAGTTTATTCTGTTGTGTATTGCTGTTTGTCTTTTTTTCTATTGTACAGAATGTGAAGGTTTTTGAGTGTTATTGATAGCCGTTTTGTTCTGTTGACCATCATCTTTTTTGATATCTGACGAATAAGGAAAAAGGAATAAGTAACGAATAAGGAATAAGTAACGAATAAGGAATAAGTAACGAATAAGGAATAAGGAATAAGTAACGA
>JAULBM010331552.1:0-13006 GCA_032357055.1 Geukensia granosissima
ATCTTTGTTCAAATTAACTCTTTTCGGCAACTCTAAGCCAGGTGAGCGATTACAGGCTCCTGGGAGCCTCTGGTTGTTTTATTGGATATGATTTACGATTTTAATGGCAAGTTAAATAATTTTCATCACATAATGAAGTGTTTCATGACATTATGGAGATGTGCATGTTTTCATTTCTGTTTTCTGTATGGACAAGAACTGTAAAATAGATACTCTTTTGGACTTAATCGGGTTTAGGGAGTGAGGATGATGAAGGAATTGGTCCTTTTAAGGACAGTACTTGTTTGATTCATTGTATTTATAAGACTTTCATAAGAACTGCTCAGATATCTTAAAAATTTTTAAAATACAATGTATCTTGCTTTGTGTGCCTATGTATCATGTCTTCACTTGTATTGTGAAGACCAAAGTGGGTAAATAGTAATAATAATATAAGATAAAAGATACATAAGAAGACAGACAAATTATTGTGTACATAATGTTTTAAAACAGTATAACTTGGGAACAAAAAAAAAGTTTGATTAATTTGAAAAAAAAATGATACATTTGATTGTTGTAGTAATTTACAGGTTTTTCATCTTGAATATTTTTCCATAAAAGTTGAAGATAATTCTCTTGTTCTGTTGGGTTTCGTAGAATGAGACTCAGCTGATATAATCGGTTGTCAGTTGACTGAAAACTTCACTTTTGGTATTTTTTTGCCATACCTAATGGTGGAAGGTTAATAATCTTGGTAGTGCACATGTATGAAGATTACAGAATGCTATTAAAAAACTATAAACATTTTTTCGTATTTGTATTTTCTTTTTCAGTAATTCCTCTGTTTTTTTTTATAGAAAAGATGGGCACAGAAAGAAGCACAAATTAGAGATCAAATGAAAAAAGCCAAGTTGTCTCAAGGTAACATATACAATACAGAGTGAATTCTGTTATTCTCAGAATCTAGTGTTATGATGACACATTAAATATTCGACCCATTTAATATTATATAATTTAATATCAGTCCTTAAAAAAAATTGGATTCAATTACTTGCATGTTTTAAACTAAATATGCAGCTGATATAAAAATTGTTTATTCTCCTCAATATTAACTGCCTTTAATGTTTGGCCAAATCTTTATAATTGTATATCTGCCTTAATATATTTGCACATATCCACAGTGTATCAGGTTTAATGTAGAGTATATGGGGTATTGGTTATGAACACCTCACATTCCTTACTTTCAAATGTATCTAAATTTTCAAACAATGTTGTTACATACACAGGAGCAAGTACCAGTACAGAAAAGAAACCAGCAGAGAACATCTTTACAAGTAATGCTGCAGCGGGTATTCTAACCAATGATCTCGTCAGAATCATGGAAGCAGAAGATGTCAGTATAAATTTATTTGATATAGATTACAGTGTCTGTGGGTAATAGGTATATTGCACTGAATCCACATAGACATATAACAGGAAAGGTTATGTTTCCAGAAAAAAGTCTTTTGTAAAAAAATATTGAATTAAAATATGTCAATTTGTTCTCAAAGGGTTATATTTTGCCCTGAGATTCCATTTAAAAAAAAATCTCTAATATGAGCTGAAATATTGCAGTCAAATGTTTGAATATGCCCAATTTATACATATCAGACACAATTGTCAATTTGACATCAGTAGCAGTGTTACAATGGCATCACAATATAACATCTGGATGACAAACTATCAATCTGAGTTATTTTTCCCTCAAATCTGGATCATTTTGCTCATTACTAACAAAAAAGGTTTTTTGATTGAGGAATTCAGCTTACCTCAATATTACTTTTTATCAATAAGAGATTTTTTCATAGGATAACCTATATATTCTATAGCCCAAATCAGTGCAGAAAATGCATAAGAAAAGCCATTTCATGAATATCCTAATTTTATGTGGTTTTTAGATTCAAAATTTGTAAGTAAATTGGATACTTTTTAGGAAAACAAGTTCTGCTATTCAAATTTGAAAATTTTAAAAGTAATAAACAACAGTTTGCTACTATTTGATATTCTTCATTTGTTAGGACTGAAATACAGCATTCAAGGCCCTACCCTTTGACTTGTCTTGTCTTTTTTTCCATTAATGGTACTATGGCCAAATAGTGCCAATCTAAATGTTTATGTTTTATTTTAAAGTCTTTTTAACTACTTTTTAAATTGATAATAAGTGCATGTATTCTTCAACTGTTAAATAAGATAAATTGTAATTATGTTCAATAACTTGAGAACTGATTAAGGGATTCTCATAAAACTGGCCTCAAATCGTAATGACCATGAGATACAAATTTTTGTGCAATTAGATTTTTCTTTTCTAGAGTTATGGTCCTTTGATTAACTAGAAAAAAGTTACCATTTCCACTTTAGAACAGATTTAGTTTTTTTCCTCAAACTAGCCACAAAATGTATAACCATAAAAACGGATCAAGTTCAAATTTTTTTTTGCAATTGCAAAAAAGTGGCAATCAGTTTTTAACAGGAAGGAGGATGGGATGAAACTAATGTTCTCTAATATATTAAGGGTTAGAGATGGGATAGAGATATATAAGTATACCTTTATCTACCTGTCTATTTAGACTGTATAAAGCATTAATGTTTCAAGCCTTTGACACAACATGCTACCAATTACTTTTCCAAATTTTGGGAAAGAAAGCTTTTTTGGGGGCGATGAACAGAGTTATATATTGTGATTTCATAAATACAGGCAGTCTTCATTTGAATAAATAGCTGAAAAATGTACAGAATTATTGTTTGTTTAAATTGGAATAAAATACAAATACAAAAACTTTTTTATTTTCAGTGACTTATTTGTATAGCATTATACAACTGTAGATTTATTTCCTGTTAAAAATGATCTTGTTTTGTTTATAGGAGGTTAGTTTTACAGTAGAACCAATAGATGACAACATTTACCACTGGAGAGTGAAAATATTTGATTTTGATTCAGAATGGTAATTTTCATTTCTCAATTTTAAATTTGGGCACTCAGCTATGTAGCAAATACACTTGGATACAATACCCGGTAATTAGATATTATCAGATTAAAGATAGTGGATATCAGAAGTGGTCAAAATAAAGGATTACACAATAGAATCTTCATTCACAACACAGTTAATTAAAACTTTATTGTGTTTATCTTTGACCTCCTGGTTTAAAAAAAATAAGTTGGTGATGCTGTGATACAGAAAACCAATCACAATCTTGGCAATCAAAATGTTCAGGAATATTGGATATGAACTGAATTTTTTTTTATACCACCCCAATCAAAGTATTAGGGGTTATTAAGGAAACACCCTCTCAGTCCTTTTGTCCGTCCATCTGTCCACATAAATGTTAAGCACATCTCCTCCTTAACTGTTCAATGGATTTCAATGACACTTTACATAATTTTAAGAAACAATGTAAAGATATGCACATAGGAAGAAAATTAGTGTCAACCCATTTAAGGGCAGATAATCCATAGGGCACCGTGGTATCATTTTGAGTTTTGCTTACAGTATGTCTTGTTTAACATTATACAAGAAGGAATTATGTAAGCAGTTAACTTCCTGCTCTAAATTTTTCAGTGGTTTAGCTGAAGATCTTAAACAAGTGCAAGAAAAATTTGGCTACAACTATATAGAGTTAGAAATGGTATGTATATACATATATTCATTAAGTAATATTTGCTACAAAATTTTACATCTTTTATTTGTTATTCTTTGTTTTTACTAAAACTCTATAGGAGATGTGGCATGATTGTCCATGAGACAGCTATCCAGCAAATGACAGTCAAATCTAAACTTCTGCAGTCCCACTACGACCTGTACAATTCTTTCACATTATAAAAGATACACATATGAAAAAAAGAGGAGCAGATAAGGAGTAAATGTCAAGGACACATCTCTGTAAGAAACTTGTACAGTGTATAAGATCTTTATGTCTTAAAAGATTTGATTATCCATACAATAATTAACTGTTAGAAATACATGGATAAAACATTCAAGTTTTTTGTAAAGGAATGAATCACCTTTTCAAATGTAGTAAATCCGCATGTCCATTTAATCTGCCAATTTAATGTTAATTCAAAAGAGAAGGTTGCATTTACCAAATATGTCAAATACTCTAACCTTGATTTCTTTGCTGCTGAACAAATTTTTGTTTTGGTTTTTTGTTGATTTTTCTTTAGTTTTCCCTATATTTATATTACAGACATTTGAAATTGATCTCTATCCATTTTATCCACCTCTAGTCAAAGTAATGAGACCAAGATTACAGGTATGGTTTGTGTTCTTAGGATACATGTACAGTGTAAATAAGTTGTGTTTTATTAAATAGATTAGGACAGGTGAAAAATAGTGCTTTGAATTTAATTAACAAAACATTATATGTATAGAATCTTTGACAACATTGAGCATAACACAAGTTTACATTAAAATGTGACATTATTATTATCCCAGCATTTGTCTGCAAAGGGCAATCTGTGTAGTCTCATTGAAATACAAAGTCAAATTTTTATAAGACCACCAAAATATTGTAAAACTACATAAGAATCATCTGTGGATAAGATGTTTACATAGGTTAACTTTTGTTTAAGTAAACTGATCAATTTGATACTTTGGTTCATTGATTTCACATAAAAAATGCAGAAATGTATTGATTTTGAATGATTTAAACCTCTCTTATTTTAGTAAAGGCTAATTGGTAATTTAATTTCTAAGGCAACTCTGATGGTGCTTTGTTCATTGTGTTTAAAATGAGAAAAGAAACTAAATGAGCTACAAGAGACCTGACGTATCTCTTACCATTTTGGATATAAGTGTTTTTTACTGCTATTATTTACAGATGTTAAGATGATAAGGGATGATTTGGCCAATAACTCAGTCCTTCATATTACAGTGTCCAGCAGACTAGTGTTTTTAAAATACTACTGTACCCATACTTAACATAGTGTTTATTGGTTTAATTTTTTCCAGTCAACATGCTTTGGTTGTATCATGCTGTGCTTGCAGAGCACCTCAGTTATTTTCTTGCATCTTATGATGTGTGAATTGTTTGTGTGGTATAGTTTGGTTAAGTAAGGGTTTTAAACTGCACACTAACATGCAACAGCAGAATTTTTTCTTGGAATTTTATATTTAACATTAATGCGTTATTTTAGCAGTTTCAAAACATTTGATAACTGTGTTGAAGGTTGTTGTAAACAATCTAATGGAATATATAACTAATGCTTTACCAGAAACACTTTTTGCCATAGTAAAAACTATAGTAAAAATGGTTTTGAAATCAAAGACCACCAGTCATCTTTACATTAAATTAATATGATTAAAACTATTGCTTTTAATCAAATTCTCAAATGGTCTTGTAATTATTTTATTGCAGTGTTCTATGATGCAAAGAGTAACAAATATGGAGATGTTAAAATTGTCCTACTGGGTCCCTACAAAGGATATGAAGTCAGTTATCCAGGACATTAAAACATTTCTTCATCAGTGGGCTAGGTAAGACAGAAGAATGTTTTAAATGAAGTCAACTTTTATTTTCTTCTTTCTGCTGAGGATTTGGAAGTAGGATGTACATTTTTAGCGTGCCTAGACCAAATGTCCATGTGAACTATTGCCATCACTTGGTCTCCATTAACTTTTGACATGTTTATCTTCTCCTCTAAAACACTTGGATGATTGGTACTGTATGGCAGTTTTGAGCAATGGTCAGACACTGTTGCCAGCTTAATTGAAAATTACAAAATATCACCATATGATTTGAAAATGGCTTTGAATTTTTTTGTTGGCAGGTTGGAAGTAGATAGCCCAAGGAATGATTTAGTGAAGTACCCATATGGAGCCTATGTAGAAATAGAACATCATCTGTTAACATTGGCACTGGTATGTACAAATTTACACCAATATTGGCCTGATTACAACATACTATCACCTAAGATAATAAGTTTTAAACTTTTAAGAAGAAAGGGTTACTGGCATTTTAGGAAGTGAACAAATAACGATCAAGATTGATATACTAGGTAGAGTATAGTTTTTTGTCTCGCCTGCGACGAAGTCGCGAAGTGAGACATAGGTGTTACTTTCCGCCGGCGGCGGCGTTAGTTTTTTTGAAAGCTCTATATGCTTAGGTCTATTTCTCATTTACTATCAGTGATAGGTCAACAATATTGGGTGTGCTAATTGATTATTAGGAGTACATGTCAGTCTGCCACATGTCTTTTGTCCTTGACCTCAATTTCATGGTCCATTGACTAGGGTCAGGTTTTCATGCTTAGGTCTATTTCTCATTTACTGTAAAATTTAGTAAAATTTCATAACTGATCAACAATAACTCACCTTCTTTATCATGTTTTAAAAAACTTCTGACTATTGATTTGTTTTATATAGATGTCCTGGCGGTATTACTTACTTATATATCTTGACTAGAAAATTAGTGAGCCACACGTTTATAGGGTCAAAGCCACATATACAGGCGAGACAATTTTGTGTCCACACTTGTGGATTACACTGTTTAACAGGACGCTCTCTCCCCTGTTAAACAATTTGGGGATTTTAACGCTGGTATTTCGGAGACTTTGAATTGAAATATATACTGCAAATGTCTGTGAAACTATGCGATAAAATTAATGTATGACAAGTTTGACAACTTAACTGCTTAGTACCATGGGTGCTGTTTGGTCCAGTATCATCGATACAGTCTAACTAATTATTACTAAAGTTGTATAAAGATTTTGATTTTGCTGTCCTCTTTTTTCAAAGAGTAACCTCTTAAAACCAATAGGTAGGACGACCAAGACCCAAACATAGCCAAAAAGTGATAATAAATCAAATCGACTCGATATAGTAATGTTTTAGAAAGACATCAACTTTTATAAACTTCTTACCGATGGAATAAGATCAGTAGTTTACCACGGATAGGTTGCACAAGCCACTCTCACATGAAACGATTGTATACCCGTTTTTGCAAACACCTATTAATTACAAATTGTCAGCCGGATTCAAAATATTGAACTTTGTGACAGATTTGCAATTTTGACTCCCATATCCAGCTGATCTAAATAAAAATAATGACCAAGGTTTTTTTAAGTCAACTATAGAATACCCATGCCATAGTTCAAAAAGACAATGACAAATGGTTCGAAGAGATAATGTAAAATTCGAAACAAAATAAATAATAAAACGAAAACAAAAAGAACAAAAAATTCAACTACATGAACTCCTTTACAAAACGGTATTGGGATCAAGGGCTCCTGAAAGGTAAATATCCCATGTCTCGCGCGCGAGAAACGTCTTTGAATCTTTAACATCAGCATTAGCCCAAATTTGGAATTGTGTCAATTCGTGTCAAATCTGGAAGGACACAAGAAGCATATTTAATTGACACTGATATTGTATCAAAATATTTAAACGCATACTTGTATGTAGTAAGTTGATAATATATTAGTCCAATCCAATCAAATAATGTAATAGACCAGGCCTTCGTTGGCCTGCTGTTTTCACGTCTGACTGAGTTTAGAAAATAGCAGGGGTAATACATGTCTAAAGTCGTCGTTAATTTGAATATATCTAATGTAATATTAAAAAAAGTATAAAGTACAATGTATCTCATTATTATTCGTTTTTCAAAGGACGAGAGTCGTAAAGGCCCATTTTGGCACAAGAATTTGGCTAAAAAATGAAAATTGGCAAATATCTTCTATTTTATATTTCTTCTATTGAATAATGTCTATAAAAAGAAAATCCAACAGAATTTTTAGTTTAATTAGTTCTACAATGGTCACATGACTCATAGAAAAAGCTTTAAATGTGAAAAAAATTATTAATTTGATGCAATATTTGATACTATTTGGGCCATTTTAATATAGATCGCAAAAAACATCACAACCAAACTTTGCACAATTAAAGACCTATCAAGTACAAATGTTTGGTTAAAATATCTTCGTGAGGTTTTTGTACGATCATATCTATTTTGAACAAAACACCTCCAAAAAGTGTGTATTTTTACCGAAAGTGTGAAATTCCTGTCAAATTTGTCAAATATACCCTTTTATTTTGTCGAAATGACGAAAAAAAAACATAAAAGAAATGAATAATTTAAAGACAATTTTTAAACAGCATTTTTACAACTTATTATTGTGTCACAAAATCTAAAATTGGGGCCAAATATGGGGCTTTGCGTACTTACTCCTTTTTTAAGAGTCCATATCACTACCATTTTAATCTTTTTATGTCTATAAATAAATAGTTTTTATAAATAACCTAGTTTGTACAATTACGTTTTAAAGCACATTTAAAGTCAGTGATTTTCTTCCTGCTTGATTCGTAACAGAAACAATAGAGAATTCTGACCGACAATAAGCCATGTTTCAGGAAAATTTGAAACGTCAGCTTGGTGAATTGAAGAATCAATAATTGAACAGTTTCAAATGAAATTAGAAACTTTTGAATCTGCAGGAAATACTCTTGAATATATTTACGGTAGCTTTGAGGAATTTGAATGTACAATGACAAAAATGTTCGTATTTATAAACAAAGCTACTAGTAGTGACAATTAACAGTTTAAAATGTTTGCCAAGAAAGGGAAAGTTGAACTAAGAGATGCAGTGACCTAAACTGAAAGCTGTTTGAGTTTAGACTGCGACGATAACATAGAATGCGTTGAATGGTTGATGCAGAAGATACGTGTTCTGATATTAATACGTCATCAGACGAAGAAAGAGATGAATACCACAGAGTTTTAGATATTTCATGCCTGAATGGAAAATCGATCAAAAAATTGTTCCTTTTTGAGAAAAAAAAGGCATAGATACTTTCAGAGAAAAAGATTTTTCTTCTTTGTAACAATAATCTGAAAATTACTGTAGACGGAGAAGACGTTGACGATTTTGTTATGCTTCATGACAGTTCGTTGCTGTTTTTAAAGCAAAACAAACCTTACATAATGAAAAGACTTATGAATGGCAAAATCGTCAAGTTTGCAAGTGTGGAACCAAGTTTACCGTTATGTATGGGAATCGACCATAAAGACAATATCACAGTTTTGCTGAAAGAAATTTATGAAAATAATATATACGATGAATATCTACACCTTTACACAGATAAACGAATGCAGAGTACTATTTTAAATTGTTGTGGAATTTTGCTGTCATTGCGATCAGAGGTTCGTTCAGTATCTCAAAATGCTCTTGGAGTGCTTCCGGTATCCAGTATTGACGTTATATATCATTGGTATGAGAAGCAAATCCGTAAAAGCTGCTTTTCAAAACCACTTGACACCAAATTGTATTCTGGAACAATAGTGTATGCCCATCGAAGACGTTCAAATGTTCAGGAATTGAAAGAACAAAAAATGGCGATTATCGTTGCAGATATCAAACATCATGCAATTCATTTGTTAGACAAAGATTTGAAGTTTAAAAAGTGTTTACTTAATGTTACGGATGATCCAGGGCCTATTGCGCTTTATGATAACAATCTCTGGGTAATTGACTGTAACAATATAAGGATTTTTGAATGGAAGAAGTGTAATGAATGACATATGAAAGCGCTTTAGTGATGTCTGTCTTGCGCTCGATGATATTGTTGTCTTCTAAGTAAAATTATTAATAATCAGCCTTCAATGGCATAAAATAAAATTACTTAATCGTGCTCGAAGTTCAATTTAATTCATTCGAGCTCAACTGACCCAAAGGGTAGGCCACTTTTTGTCCGTCATTCGTCCATCTGTCCATCAACAATAGTCTGTTCATCAGTCAAAAATTACCAAAGATATCTCTTCCGAAACCAAGCGACCAATATTGAAAAAGGTTCTCCTACTGCAGGTAAAACCCCTGCTAAAAGTGCGTCCGTTAGAGGGGGTTGAAAGTTATTATCATCATATACAGCTAAACAATGCTCTCATTAGAAAGGAAATGGGGCGTCCATTGGTTGAGCGATTGTATAAATACTCAGTAAACCCGAGGGTGGCCCCGGGTAAGAAATAGGGTGCTCGGTTTTTCCGCCAAGAGGTAGAACGTCTCCTACAGGGACGTCCGTCAATTTGGCTGGATGTATAACTTCTCAACCAACGTACTTCGGAGCTGAAGTAAAACAGTAGGTACCTTTTTGGGAGAAATGTCGCACTCTCAGCACGTCACCTTTGCAACAACAACAAATGCTAAATTTCCCGTCCCTACTCAAACCGTCCGAATTCAAACCCCTCAAGTGTATGATTTATTGTTTGTTAACTTGTTTCATTCTTGAATTAAGAAATAGTTCGTTGCAGCCATAATGTTGTTGATGATTTAAACATGGGCTGGAGCTGTTTGCACATTAATTTTATTCTGAGCGTTAGCGAGAGATAGAATTTGTGTTAACAATGACAATCAGGAGGAACATTTGTTTTTACAATGACAAAACACAATCATGTTTCACTGAATTGGGATATTCTAGGTTGTCTTGTGGTCTTGGAAGGATTACATGTCTTTTTAGAAATGTTCTCGTGTGACTGATCTGTGTAACAAATACGTTGCAACCTGTCGATCTGATATATATACAATACATGTATATTGCCGGAAAATATCAAATTTATTTGTACGAGCTTCAGAAACAGGTAAAATGTCGCGAGGCTTTGCCGAGCGTTTTTAACCCGTTTCGCAGCGAGTACAAATGAATTTGATATAATCCGGCAATGTACATGAATTGTTTTTATCCTGCAATTCTTAAAAGGTAGATAAATGGACAATTTTCTCTCTAAAGTTGTTGAATCGTTTCATCATTTCTACATTTCTTAAGAACGCGGACGTGTTTGAAAACACCAGTCAGTAGGTTTCCGAATATAATAATTCGGCTCGCGCATAATGCGTTGGAATAACAGGAGGCAATATTATGCTACTGTACGAATATCACTTTGCAATATTCGTCACTCGTATTTGTATAATAAAATGCTTAATTACAGGATAAAACGCATGGCTTTATTTCTGATTTCACATCAATGTGCCCTTGTCCTGTGTAAATTGCCTCGAGGACATAAAACAAAATTAGTCAAATCTTGTACATCAAAATGTCCATTATTGTTGTTGAAAATACACATATCAGTTTGCGGATACGTTGCAATTCCATAACCAGGATGATTTGGAGGACTTTGGACCATAATCCTGAAAAGTGTTCCCCCCTTTTTTTCGAAAGTCTGGATCCGCCTCTGATATCTACTTAAGAGGAATGCACTTGACTTCCAACAATATGTCAGTCATTTCTTTCTGATTTTAGATGGCCAGAATTTACTAAGACAAAACAAGAAAATCAACAGAAACCATTTTCCCACCAAATTGTTAAATGCATATTTATTTATAAAAAAAAAAGCACAATGACCCACAATTTGTTTCTGCTCTTTTTGTTGAAATAAAAATGTTCTTCAAAGCTCAAACAACCATTTGAAAACATTGTTATTTTAAACTGAGCAGTTCATAAGCATTTTCGCCCATTACATGTACCTAAAAGTACATGCATACCAAAATACAACTGAAAAGTTCTTGCTTGTTAAACGTAAAAAAAAAATACTATCAAAACATGTGAAATACCGGGTATTTCAAGATAGCGATAAAACATAAAACGACTGCAGTGTCAATTTTTTCTGTTTTTAAGACGGCAAGTCAACAATTCCATTACAACAAAATGTATTTTCCTGTAAGTTGGTTCTATTAACATACCGAGTAACTATCACAAAAATTGAATTACACTGTCCTTAAAGTTTAAAGGGCCAACATATTAATATTTCTTTTACAATGAATAACATTTGCATGTCAACTGAGAAATAATACTCAGTATGCAATAAATATAACAGCGATGTCCTTTTCAACCTTTACATGTTCAATTTTAAAAAGTGGTCAATTCTGTGAAAGGATAATTGGTAGGTGAACAATTAGATTCTCATCTTTATTAACTTATCTATTGTTATTAACTTTACTATTGAACTTCCTAGTTTACTAATGATTTAAGGCTAAAACAAATGAAATACAAAATTATCAATGTTAAATAAATATCGAGAAATTAGGAATACTACAATGTATATGTACCATTCAAGGAGTAACATCTCCTCAGTAGCATTAGAACCTGAATATAGGAAGTCTAAGATCCAAACATAGCAAAAGAACCACTCAAACACAACGGCAGTAAGTTACTGGCAATAACATTATGAAAAAATAGATTATGGGGGATAACGTTGTTTTTCATTACGTCCAGACTAAAATACTTCTGTGACAAATCTGAAACTTACGGTATAAATAGACAAAAATCAAAACATACAAAGTGATCAATTGTAACAGGAAAACAGATTCCCTAAATCATCTTTCCAAAATGTGATCAACCCAACAACAACTCCAATTAAGAGAACACGGCCCTCCTGTATGGAAGCTAAAAATGTTGTGGAATCAACCCTTTTCCATCAACAACTCCAATTGAGAGCATGCGGCTCTCCTGTATGGAAGCTTAAACTGTTGTGGAATCAACCCCCTTTCCATCAACAACTCCAATTAAGAGCACACGGCCCTAAAATATCATGGGGGCCTGGGTGGCCCAGTAATCTAGGGAGTTGATTTAAACTAACATGCAAAGATCGCTGTAGCCTATCACTTATACAGTGTGAGTTCGTGCCTGGGTTTTTACCATACAAAAACGGGTTGCGTTCAACTGGCATCGCACGTTATAAGGTTTGTCAGTTACCTGCCCAAGGTCGGTGGTTCTTCGGCTTCCTCCTCCAGTAAAACTGACCCCCACGATATGACTGAAATGTTGTTGATAGTGACGTTAAACCCAATCAAACAAACAAAACAAACTTACATATTATGTATATTTTCTCCTATCATTTTATGTTCGTGTATTGCGATGTTTTAAGTCGCGTATAGGTAATTCATTAATATTCTGTTAGTATTGTTCTTTATCTTTAAAGTGTTCGATTTCCAGCACTTAAGGAGGTTCGGGTGTCTTCCGCCATCTTGGATCGCAAACTTGTGGTATTGACTTTTTCTATAATTGCAAAT
>JAULBM010331563.1:0-13006 GCA_032357055.1 Geukensia granosissima
AAACTTAGATTCAAATTATTCCTAATAAAATTATCTTTTAGTAGAAGTCAAGATGAAACCAATCTATGAGAGACTTTAAATGTGATAGTAACTCGAGTAAGAATATTTTGTTTTGATTTGCACTACTTTTGTTCTAAATCTGATTGGTTTTTTTAGTATATTGACACCTAAAAGACTCGTTTAACTGTGTCGCTTAGACGAAATGGAAAGGGTAGTATCAGAAACAAAACAAAGTTTGCTCCTGTTGCAGAAATTGACTATGCGTTCAACACATTAAAAATGCAAATCAGACTAAAACAGAATGACGTAGGACAACTTCATTAGTATTTTTATTCACCAATAGGACCATTATCTAAATAAGAATTAACGAAACAAATAAAACTTAAATGTATATAATTAGACTATTTAAAAAAAAGATATAGAATTTATGTAAGAAAAACACGATCCACACCTAACATATACATCCGCTATTTTTATACCAAATATGCAAAAACCAAATTTAACGAAATCGCTTTTCTGGATTAACCTTCAATTTCCAGTTAATTTTATTGATCAAATGAAATATACATTACGAGTACAATATAAACGTCGATAAGCTAAATATAATATATTGTATATATTTTAATGTTTAGTCACTAAATTATTTACCGAAACAAGACTTAATAAAGATAATATTTTTCTTCAATTAAGATTGGCTTTGAAGCATAATATCCCTCATTTTGTCA
The DNA here is from genome assembly GCA_032357055.1 of Geukensia granosissima. NCBI lineage: Eukaryota > Metazoa > Mollusca > Bivalvia > Mytilida > Mytilidae > Geukensia > Geukensia granosissima. Next base: position 726 of record JAULBM010331563.1, read on the forward strand.
TTAAACCATCACACACACAGTGACCATAAGGACCAAATATACACCAAGCAAACTGGAGATGAAGGATACCACATACTCTGATGGCCATAGTTTGATTTATTCATCGAAAAAGAACAACTTGTTTCTAAGACTGACGTCAAATGATATTATTTCATATACAGTTAAAAGGTCGGCGGTTAGGGTAACAGCAAGTTAAGGCAGTTTTTTTTCGGCCCAGGAAAATAGTCTAGGTTAGTGACTTTTGTTCAAAATATATCTTATTTATCATATATGAAAATAACGTAAGCATAATATATTTTCTTATTGTAAAAGTCACATATTTAAGTGGCAATATTCTTGCTTCAACTCTCTGTGGGTTTTATGTGTCACAGTCGATTCGTTGTTTCAATATTTCTGCCTGTTCCAAGTATCAGGCTTTTGAAGAGGACATCGCTATTACCATGATGTTGTTAATCCGCGAAGAGGTCAACGTTATTGTTGGATTACAAGAAACGAGTCCACAATTATTTGAGATACACTGATATTATAAAGAACAACAAAATCATGATTGCGACCATAAAAGGGATGATATCAACATTGATTGGATGTATCCTTGCTGTTATAATTTACATGACATCAGAAACTTACAACATTCTTGAGCGTATTGAATCAACCGCAACACATGAAGCACACTCATAACCAAAGGTCATATGTATTCTGCTTTATTTAAACACCAACCTGTTCTGCTTCGGAGCGTTCTTCAACTCAAATAAGAGAAATGGTCGAAACTGCTCAAGTTTGACGGCATAAACTATAATTTTCCAGACTTTTGGCAAAAATATTTTAATCTAAATATAACAAGGTCATTGTTGAAAACCTTTATTATCAGAACAAAAGCTTAAATTTTGTAAAAAGAGAAATTCAAATACAGGGAAAGTGGACTCATGACAATTCACTTTTACGTCGTATGGTGTATATCTCCCATTGAACTCTACAAGACTGTGACTTTGTATAAAATGCAAATATTTGAATAATAAAAAATTAAGTTTATCAATGTTGAATTCATGCAAACAGTTTATACAATCAATACCACAATCAGTAACAGAAAAAGACGTTATCTTAACTATGAGTGTTACAAATTAGCATTTAACATCATTCTTAATCATGATAAACACTATTAGAATTACTACTGAGCAGTCGTTTTATGGATTTTATACATGAAACAAAGGAAGCATTTTTGTCAATATAAAATTTTCATGAATAGAGCAACATAACGTGAATATTGATATTATCAAAGGGAATATAAGAGTTATGTCCAACAACTTTCTTAATCATTTCAATCGAAGATGAGGTTATCCTATTTCATGAGGCAATATCGACGGTTGTACATGGACTGCTATATAATTTTATTTTTTGACAGAAGACAAATATGATACGATGAATCTATGAAGTATATGCCAAATTCTCTGTACATATTGACAGTTAAAATTTTATAACACAGTCAGCATGATAATTGATAAATAAATTATACTACGGTGGACCAAAAAGGAATTTTAAAATACCAAGGGGCAGACAGAAATCGTTAAGTCGGAAGATAGACAAGACCACGACCAACAAAATGAAACGAAAACAAACAGAACACGCAACACTACACTGAAAACTAAAGCTGGATTATCCCGAACCCTACAAAAACCAGGGTGAATTCAGGTGCTCCGGTAAGCAACGCCTGCTAACTAGTGACACCCGTCTTGTTATTCAGACGACAAAGCCGATGTAAAGTCACAAACGGTATTGGAACGGATTTATATTCACGACAGTAGGAAGATATCCATTATCATTTGTGAAGTAGATGTTTCGTACCAACAGACGTTATCGAAGAGTGGCCCTTTAGATATTTCCCAATATATTCACACGAGGAATGCATTGCTGTACCTAGAGAATATGACCGCTTACAGCATATCATCATCAAGGTGCAAAAAGTGTATAAGATGTTTGGTTCAATTAAAAATATTAGGTATTTACCACAATTCTGTATAAAAGTATTGGAAAGTTCAAAGTTTGAAATGAGAAAAGGATCAGTGAAACCCGAAATTCCTAAATCTCTTGGTTATTAATATGTCATTGAATGGTCATCAATGTTTGTTAGTCCCTAAATGTGTCACTCAACCGCTATTCTGGCAAAATTTCTTATATTTCAAAGAAGGAATACGGAATATATGCCAGAAACACACGATCCAAATGTTCCTTACGTTAAGACAAATATTTAAAAGCCAAATTAAACTAAAGCACTTTTCAAGATCGGGAACAAAAATAAGAAGATCAGTCAAGGTTTTGAATTTCTAGTTTCATTCGTGGACCAAAAGAAATTTTACAGTTCTTGAAATATAGAACACCGATTGGCAAAATATATAACAATTGAAAAGTAATACAATTTACAATGTTAGTAAGATGTTTAAAAGAGTATCCTTCCGAAATATACCCCAGTAGCCCAAAATTATTAAAGCATTGAACTCATTATATTAAATAATGAAATTTATAGAGTTAATTTCAGAGAGAGCAAACCACAAATCAACAAGAAATGGAGAAATGATTACAATTTAAATGTCTCTCTTAACACCCAACACCATCACAAAAATAAATTCCACTCGTTTAATTTTCTTTAGACATTTTCTCGGATGAAAGAAGGAAAACAGGAAAATTTCAAGAAAATTTAACCACATTTTTCTCTGGAATTATTTTAATAGATATATAGTAATTTCATCATCAAAAATTTTGATCATTGAGATGCATTAGTTTTAATATAACATGATATTTGATTAAAACGTTTAGATGATGATAAAGAGTTGTTTCACTTAGGTGTTGGGTACCCCTTAAGACCTTCAAGAAAAGGGAATCATAGCACTTGTGACAAGATTTTAATTTCTCGATTCACTCGTCTCTTATAACAATATAAAAATAGGAGATGTGGCATGATTGTCCATGAGACAGTCACCCACCAAATGACCGTAGAATTTAAACTTCTACAGGCCTTCAACAATGATCCAGAGTCCATACCATAACAGAAGCTAAAAATGCCCCGAAATACAAATTGTGAAACTATACATAACACGACAATCGAAATAATCTATTTATATATCAGGTGTCTCAATCTTATTGTGAATGATAAGTCAGAAACTTTTTTTAATTTCTTTTTCATTGGAAGGTACAACGATTTATCAATTAGCTCATGACATTCTTTCCCATTTTTGCAACTGTTGGTTGTATACCTCAATAATTTTAATAAATATTGGCCTTTTACACATTTGGCTAGAAAGTTCGTTTTACAGTGTAATTCGGAAAATGGTTTTAACGCACCAAAAATTGGTATAATGCACTGATTAGTCGTTTAGACTGTTGGTGAACTGATAATTCCCAAGGATGTTATTTGTCCATGTGTCCTTACCAATATACCAGTATAATTCATAACATATATTTTGATAAAATTTTAAGTGACACAATATTTGGAAACAAAGATTAAAATCCTATCAGACAAAGGGTGTAAAGCGGAAACGGCCGCAGTTTGCCCTTAATAAAATACTATCAAATAATTTGAAACAAACCATTTATTACTTAGAAGACTTCATAAAGTTTTAAATCAAAAATATTTTTGATAAATGTTGCATTATAAGTGAAATCGAGAAAATCAAAAGTCATGATATCCAATTGAAAACAGCTTACTCTTTTTTCGGGATAAGTTAGAATCGACATGATAAAAGCAGAATGCCTGTCTTGTCAAAACTACTAAATAACATAAAGGGAAATGCGGTTTTATATTCACTCGTTACTTTCAGGTTAAAACTTGTCCATTGGGTGACATTCCGTTTGATATTTATAGTTCGTCGGCTACTGCTTTTGTGCTTTTGTTTTATTTGATTTTTTTCTTTGACCAATCGTTGGGGGTACAAACTTCATGTGACTGTCCCAAGTCAGGAATTGTGGTAATTGGTTTGTCGATGTGTTTAATGTTTTGTTACATGTATATTTTTGAAAACATTCAGGGGGCAGTATTATTCAATGAATACACGATTTTTTATTTATGGCGATTTAGAACGTTTTACATGGAGTAGTACTCCGTCCTTGTTTGAAACCTTGTGGAGACCTCTAGATTGGTAAATCCCCTCTCTCTCACATTTATCCAATATCTTTTCATTTTCATATTAAAAAAGTATTGTTTAAAAATGGAAAAAATGCTGAAATTGTTGTACTGATATAGCCTTGAAAGATCATTTCCATGACATAATTGCGAAGACAACTTTTTATTTGTCTTTGCAACGATTTGAAGCAAAATAAGCATAAAAATAAAAGGCGTTAGGAAATTTCAACTTATGACCGATAGTACTCCTCATATTCTTTGCAACTTCAAGACAGACCTGGGTCGTTGACAAAGAAACTACTTAGGGATAAGTTGATCTTAAGTTAAAGTCAGCACTCCAGAAATTATACAGTCGACACCGTAATCTTGTCGGCTGGTATGGAACATATATTTAACAGATGAAGACATTTTTCTTTAAAGTCAAGAGTAAACCAAGACAGACTGTTCTCTTTCTCTGCCTTGAGGTTGTGATCCCATCAAAACTTCCTCTTTTCAGAAACAAAGATTACAACTTTTCCCGATATGACTAATACCGAATTGGAAAATGGACGATGTGGTGGGTGTCTTTAAAGAGGTAGAAACTTTATACTCTTCCGAATTAACAACCGGTTTTTTTGGTGGGGTCTGATTTGTTCATAGTTGTATGTTTGTGTTTAGTTTGATATGTGTATGTGTCATGTTCCGTCTTGTATGTATGTTTCGCCATACTTTCACCTATTGTTTGGCTTTTCAGTTTTCTTTCTCTTCCTGACCTTATATGGCTTTGGCTTTTATATTTTGGGGCCCTTTTAATTTTATAACTTATCTGTTTGGTTAAGACTTTTAAACTTTTGTCTCATAGAGTTCCTGGTTCCTTATTATTAGAGAGGCGCATCTCTTCGGAAATACATTCTTTATATTTCAACAAATAATGTCAAGACACAATTAACATATTGATATTTTTCCTTCAATCCTGTCAATTACCTAAAGAGTTTGATTACAAAATGTTCTATAATGATATAAGTATAACATAGTCTTTTGAATTGTGGTTAAATTGAGTAATTTTTTTAAGGGACAGTCATTACGTCAAAGCAGTTTTTTTGTGTGACGTTGGGAATGCTACCGAGTTGAGTCATTTCACTCTTATTTAAAACAAAACTATTTTTAATTAAGTCATTGAAATTGTGATCTTAAGCAAGCACAAATTAATTTGACATTTACCGAGAATGAATGTTTCATATTTATTACACAAGCTTAGTATACTAATGATTTCTTAAAGCGAAGTTACAATAAAAATGTCACTAGAGGATATATTAGAGAACATAACGGTATCTGTTGGGCTTGATTTATTACAGAGACATAATTCCATGAAACATCTGCTTCTTACGTAAATTGAAATTGCAATGGAAATATTTTAAATTCAATAATCTACTATATTAAGCTTTAACATGTGTTAAACGGTAACATAAATATCATTACGACTTTGAACTTTTTTGTGAACGACACGACACCATTCATCTCACAAAAATAATTCTGACATTTGGGAATTAGGGCTTAATTAGGCTTAAAGTACAAAAAGCAATGCTTTTGCAAGCGCGTTTGCAATAATCGACTGTTTTGATTGTGAAAATTTCAAATTAGATGTTTTCAAATGTTGTGATTATGCAGGACATGTTTTTCAGGGGGTATCTTTAGCATAAGAACAAAACATCAGCATATCCAGAATTAAACACAGAAAAAGACGTACTCATATCCACATATATTATAAAAATTTATAATCATATTTAAAATTTCTACTGCTCGATATCACACCATAAATGCTTTTATTAATTCCACTGGTTATGACAAAAGACAAAAATAAATAAAGTACAAAGGACTTTTACAAGAGTAAACACCATATCGTGCATTATCATTAGTAAGAATATCTTTTTATCCCAACCTGCTGCAAATACTAGGACCTATTTTAAAGTTATATTTTCAATTTTTTGTGTGGCTTTTTAATGTAACATATCGATGTTCTCTTTGTCTGCTGTTTAAATATCTGAAGTGTTTTATAAATTATGAATGCATGAGTGTTTAACAGAGTAATATCCGCAAAAAAGAATGTTACTTTGATAATTCCAGTATAATGCTCCTTTTCAAAGTATCACTATCTCTCCAGACAGTCGGAATAAGACTTATTATGGCAACACAGATGATCGTCCAGTCTTAAAGCATTATGACTAAATTCGTTGTCTTAACGCATTTTGAGTAAATTCGTTGTCTTAAAGCAAGTTGTGTAAATTCGTAGTCTTAATTCATTTTGAGTTAATGTAAGAGATAATTTTTTACAATCGTTTGACTGATTGTTCAAAGAATCATGACAATACCTTGTCATATGCTGTTTCTATTTTGTTTGCGTTGTATTTTCTTATGAGCATTCCCTCTCAGAAACCGCGTACCAAATGTAAGAAAAAGAATTCAGAATCCCATTATACAACGTTGTTACATTTGAGCAAAAGTTTTAAGAATTTTTGTGATAGAGTTAATTCCCCTATATTATTGAAACTTCCCTTAAAAAAATTCACGGAAACCGTCAGAAGTTATAACCTTACGTAATCACTACTATTTATTGGACATATGATGTCAAATTTGTGAAGGTCAATGGTCAGGGTAATTTTGACCCGCAAATTGTTTTTCGCTTAAACTCGAGAACTAAGAGTTTAAATGTAATTGAGAAGATGCTTATACGTTTCATAATTATTGGACGAATCGTTATGGGCCTAGGGCCTAGGCCCCAAAAACTTTTTACTTTGGTCCAAAATAGAGTTTAAGTTTAAACAAAGAATATTTTTTCACAAAGAAAATATTGCATACAATACATGATGGTCAATGAAAACGCATTGAATACCAAAGGGATTCAGAGACAAAATTTTTAAAAAACTTTTAAAAATCTGTATCCCTATCTGATAATAACTATGTAACATAAAATTGTGTCCCTCATGAAATATTGTCCACATATATTATTGTTCCCTAAGATAAAGTCAGAGGATGGAATAAAACACATTGATGACTAAGGAATATTGTCCTCTTGGTTTTTCATAAGAAATAAATAACAGGAAGGACACTATTACAGAGGACACTTTTTTGGCTTACAACTATACTAGTAATATAACAACAGTGATCAATTGTAAATGTGAAAATGTAAACAAATGTATGGATAATAGGGAAAATAAGAAAAGGGGGCCGGAAACTACTAAAAATGATGTTCTCATAACAGGTCAAAAACGGTAGTAGTGTGAAAGAAACTTTAACTGCAAAAATGTTCAGCTTTATGTCTTACCTAATGAGGTCATATTTCAAGGTTGAAACCTGTATCAACCATTCAAAAGTACTTAACAACTATACATTTGCAGACATTTTTAATATGACATAATTGTCCTAGGCAACCAGCAGAATTTCTCAGCAACCACTTTTTTTAATTTTCAAGAATATTGTAATAGATAGATCATAGCATGTACGAAGAAAAAATTATCTAAAAGGAATTTACATTTTTAACATTGCGTTCAAAATTTTTGGACCAAGCAATATGAACCTATATGCGTTTTTTCTCAGAAATCATATTAGATGGCTACTACATTTCCGTGGGACACTTATTACATTAAGAGACTCTGTAAATACCAATATCAGGTTATTTGATGAATATTTAATAAACACAACTTTTAACAAAAGTTCAACTATAAATTAAGTATGTCATGTTATATACCAATATAAAATATTATTATACCTCAGAACAATGTTTTTATAAAAGGCCTATTTTGATTGGTTAACTGAAACATGTGACCGCCAAGAATAAATATCATATTCTCCAAAATAAATTTCATATTCCACCTCTTGTAGTAAAAGCTATATAACAGCTGTTTTGATTGGTTAACAGGAACATGTGATCACTGAGAATAAATATCATATTCTCCAAATACAATATATGATACCTTTTCGGTGTAATAAACAATTAATTGCATGCCAGTTCGGGGAATATGAAGATTTATTCACCTAAGAAGATCATATTCCCGCGGGCTTCGCCCTTGGGGAATATGATCTTCTTTGGTGAATAAATCTTCATATTCCCCTCACCAACTTGCGATAAATGTATAATGTAGAAAATTTGTATCTTATAACGATCTATAATTGTTAAACTTGGATTAAGAGTTATGGAGCTAATTTTTTTTTCTTTAACAACGAGATAATTTGTATTCTGTTCTTTAAAGGAAAAAACCAGCATTTGTTAACCGAACAAATGTGAAACTCGTTTCTTTCTTCATTTCTTTATGAAGCAAACATCTTGGTGGGTCGACATTGTTCAATGTTGTATGTTTAAAAGGAGAATATATATCCCAGAAAGTCGCAGTCCACATTTTACAAACAGTTATAACAAATATTCAAAGACTAAATTTATCTGCGTGTAAAGCGATTTTCTGTATTTTCCATCATTAGACACGCTTTGGGCAAACATAAGTAGATCAGTCAAACTTTATAAATTTTAGAAACATTCCTGTTCCAAATGAACTATACACAGTTCTTGACGTCATAAAGCAAATATAAAAAATAACTACAGGGAAATTTACAAGCACAATTTTGGAAAGATGTAACCTGTATACAGTCCAGTACCCGAAAATAAATACGAGCAAATAATTGATTTTAGTTTTATATGCGTCATGTTCCTGCCATAACCGGGTCTGTAGTGTTATTCCTTTTTCCGGTCCTTCGGTTTTGTTGTCGCCTCATCCTGTCTTTTAAAAGAACAACTGTATATTAACAATGAATAATAAAATCTTAAAACAGTGATTGAATCAAAGTAACAACGGAATACTTCCTTCTGGGTATTTGGGCGAGTCGTCGGTTTCCTCGGTTATACCGGAAGTAAACTATTTACTATTTCAGAAAAGTAACATGTGCAAAACAGTGGTGGGAAGAATAAAAATGTCAGATATCAACAACATAAAAACCCAGAAATCAACAACATAAAAACCAAAAAAAGCCTTTATTTTTAGTCAAATACAACACAGATTGTGTTCATTGCGGTTCAAGATTTCGATGATAATAAACCCATTTGTTTGTGTTACATGTATCTAGGTATGTTAAAAGCTTAGCAAGGGATTTTTTTTAGAGAATTCAGCCTAAAATTTTTGCCCCTTCACTGAATCTTTTCTAGAAGTCAGACACCTTTTTACTGATCTTTTAGCGAATTCATACGGCTATACAGGGTAAACCCGTCCTAAGAGGAGTCGAAAGAAAACCTTAGGGCAGGCGAAACAGGAAAAGTCGACAGACACGGCAATCTCGAAAAAACGAACAAGACGGAGCATGACATATATACATATAAAACTAAAAACACAAATTATAAACAATGTGGACCCCACAAAAAGGGAGTGGGGTTAACTCTTACCACGGAAGGGTAAGAAGTTACTGCCTCTTTAAAGATACATCTACGCATTGTCCATTTTCCACTCCGGTAACATGAGAAATTTAATGTGATCACGACTTCCAGGATGCTACTTCTTGCATGGTTGGTGTCGCATTATTTCTGTCTTGATGGTAGTTGAAGAATTGAAGTTAAAAGCTTTGAGAGTGGCTTGATGAAACATTTTGGCATATCCAGCAATAAAACGCTGCTTTTATCGGAAACCCCAAAGGAGGACAAAACTAACATATGATTATCAATTAATCTGGGAATCAAAATTTAGCTCCTCTTGTCAACCATGCAATTTCAAAGGTGGTGACGATACAGTCGAGGAGCAACATGTTCTTGTTTTAGTAGTATTTGCGTCTGCAACAAAGCCATTTCAAGCAAAAGGAATTCGAAGTTACAAAAAAAGAAAATCACTGTAGTAAAAACAAGCCTGTATAACGCGTAACTAAAAGATGTACATGTCATATGCTATGAATATAGATTTTCCATTTATCTGAAAGAAATATAAAACATTCCTTGAATTGGTTATCTTGTTCGTTAACAACCATGCCCTTGTTAGTTGCAAACAATTCATTTGCAATCCCGCAATGCCCAAGTCTCAATTTGGTCAAGAATAGCACAAATTGGAAGTCTTTACGTGTGTAATAAATGAAGGTCTACCAACGATCTGCTTAACATTTATTTATTTGGCAAATTATAGGTAAATCATCTTATAAGCCGCTTGTTTGGATGAACAATAAATAACAACATTATGACCAATTTCTTACTGAAATGCAATACATACAACAGCGTATTACGATTAGCAACTTTCTCAGTAGCCAGTAAACTCGTACGCTGTAAGTTTTATATTAGTTATTACTGTTCTTCAAACCTTTTTATGCTTTTTAATAAGCTGAACCACTTTTTTCCAAAAATGGTAACACTTAAAATTCTCAGGTCGTCGGTTGAGATCGCTTTAACTTAAAGAAAATTAGTCAGCGGTGTTATTTCAACAGTACATAAATATCAAAGACAATGAAAAGACAGTTCTACTTGAAAACTGAAAGAGCATTTTTCACATTTTAATATACATGTAAAAGATTGAAAATAACAGACCAACTTTGTTTTGAGAAAGAATGGGACAGATTTCCTGTGATTCTCACACACTTCAATTTTGATAAAGGAGATATAAATGAGTCGGGTTGATGTTAGATCGCTTTAGAATATGAAAACCTGAATTCGAGAAGCACCGCGCGCGAAATCGCACTGCAATACTTCGTACGCAATTGATGCCTAATGAGTAGGGGCACATTCCTCTTGTTTTTTTAGCGGCAACAAAATTGATATTTAAAAATATTTCAGCAGAAATTCTTGTCAACTGTTTTTATTCATTATCACACATTCTCCTAATGTACACCAAACGAAATTTGCCATGACTTAAATCAAAATATATTGAAGTATGTCCTGTTATTTATCGTTAGAGATCTTATTTTTGCCGCAACTTATAATCAATCTAAAATTTTAGATTTCCTAAGCAAAAAAAAAATTTCCATTACCAAGTACAAATGTTTAGTTAAAATATCATTGAGGACGTATTTATTTTGAACAAAAGACCTAAACACAAATTCATTGCATTTGTGGAAAAAAGCTAATATTTGTTTTTTTATATCTTTAAAGTTATAAAATTCAGACGTCATAATTTCGTTATAGTTTATGTAGCTATGTAAATTACCTTACAGATTCAAAAATAGTTTCTTTAAGTCTATTCTACTGCGTGTATATTAGAAACAACAAATAATTGGTCCTTCTGAAACATACTTCAATGCACTTGAAAGTATTTGAATTAACAAAAAGGAAAAAAACACTATTTCGATCTAAATACAGCGAACCTTGAAGCAATTTAATAAAAAAGCTATTTTACATTCCATTAGCTCACTGCGTTTTTGTTTGAAATTCAATAAGGAACTAATGGAACAGAAATCCTGTGACTTAAACGAAAGCACTTTCTTCCGACATAGTATTTTTGTTTTTCGCTGTTAAGCGCTGAACGAGTTAATTTAACATTTGTAAAATCAAGAAAAATTATATTACTTGCGTGTAACCGTTACAGTCTTCAGAAACGGGCATTAATGACGAAGAGAATGACTCCTTTAGCGAAAGGAGTAATGACCAGTTAATGAAGGGGCATGCGAAAGTAGAGTACATAAATCGCTACATTGCGTTTTGTACAAATTAGGAAAGTTTACTAAACTACATCCTCGAAATCAAGTGCCCAAAGAAATAAGTTTTTTTTCCATTTTATGAAACCACGAATTGAAAACACATGAACGTCTATGTTTTTGATAATAAAATCACTGTTGTTAAATGAGATAGCGACGAAATCTGACAATCTCCAATAAAAATAAATTTTAAGTTGAAGTCAAATACTTTTATTGAATTTAACCTTTATTTAACCGATTGCTGTATTTATTCATCAAAACAGGAAGGAGAAAAATCAACAGAAAATATGTTTTACAGAACGTCAACATTAGACCACAATAAACAACTGGAAAAACAGATGTTCAAATATAATATATTTCACGATGGGTCAAACCAAAGAAATTAATATTAGTACATGTATTTACTATACTAGTCAAAAAAAGAAACATTACACTCCTTCAATATCATTTAAAAATTTGTTTGTGCATTGTTTAAAATTTTTTTATACTGTTTCAATCTTTATGTTGATGGGAGTAAAGTTGCTGCAGTTTTGACGATTTTGCA
>JAULBM010331574.1:0-13006 GCA_032357055.1 Geukensia granosissima
TGGTAAACGGTGGTTGTGAAGACACATGTATGAACACTCTGGGATCGTTTTATTGTAAATGTAGGGCTGACAGGATTTTAACCAGCGATGGTCGCAGCTGTGTGGGTAATTCAATTAAGTTTTTTTTAATATCACTTTTATATTTTCATATTAACAGAAGGAAGTCATTTGAATTAACTCAAATTAAAAGAACAGTATTTGAAATCGTTTATTGTTGACATTTGGAAAACTCACATTGTTAAAATTTGTATTTCGTCATGAATAAAAATCGTGATTTTTGTTTCAGGAAATGAAACAAATTCTGATGTAAAGGACGATACATTCTTTGAAATAAACAAACTTGCCAGACATCTTTTGCCAAGAGGTTGCGCATTTATAGAGCTGATATCATGTAAAGGATCATCATCTTCCTTATATGTTGTTTTGTCGGCTACAGCCTCGTGGTATAGACTAAAAGCAAACAGCAGTATACTATATACGTACGGAATAGTTTTCCTTGAGTCTGGTAACTTCGCAATTCCGGTGTCCATATCGGGGCTTAAGGTTGTTTCAACAAGTGTTACTTTTGAAGTTCGATATGGTTCAATTGAGTATACAGAACAAGATGGCGTGGTCTTAAATGGAAAACATCAACACAATTGTTTCTCCTTTGACATTACTCCAAAAGATGTTCACGTCTTAATTAAATCTTTTTTACCAACTGTTTTTGAACAGCTATACAGTGTTTTGCCAAATTGGGTGCAATTTAGTGCAACAAGCACTTCTATGCTAGCTGTAAATGACCTGAAAACGGATTTGGTTTACGGAAGACAGTTACATTCATTGTATGAATGTAAAGGTGCTCCAGTGCTAAACGATAATTTGTACAGTGTTTTTAGGTTTGGCACTAATATAGCAATCAACATTTTTGCAAACGAGGTTGAGATACCAGCTCCAATTGTCGGAAATAAAATTTGTCTGATAGTTGACATATGTCAAGATTACGGAGGCACTATTTATGTAATGTTACCTCCTGAGTCTCGAGATTTACTTGACAAATTTGACTTTTTCGATGCACTTTATTCAAAGTTGGGAATTAGATTTAGGCCATATGGCATTGGACTATCCATGGCAAAAAGCATAAACACACGCTTTACAAAAAACGAAATAAGAGTATGGAATGGCGATGAGTTCTTCCGTTACCCGTGAGTAAACTTTATTGATATGAAATCTTTATGTATGTAATTCCTAATTTTTATAGACAATCACACAAATTATACACGTCTACAAAAAGCAATCTCTTCAGAGGAAATATTCGGAAGGAATACACATGTGCCTTTTTTGATGAGCTCAATGTGACACTATAAAAAACATGAAAAAAAACACGATTCGGTCATTCATAAGCAGAAAAAAATTTAGAAAACTTGTTGGAACTATCCAAAACAAATTCTATGAACATTTTAACATTGATTCAATTATGAATGTTGCTTTACATCTACAAATATTACATATACATATTTAAGGCGGAATCATGTAATGACCAATAATGAATGAGTCCAGCTATATAGCAGACCGATATACGGAGTCGGATTTGAATGTGCCGCCAAATACTTTATGTGCCACTCAATGGTCAGGACCTTGTAATCAAGTGGATATTGTTGTTTATGTTTAGGTGTTATTTGCTTTGCACTTTTACTCATTTGGCCGATAGTTGGTATCTCTAAATATCATAACATTAGATATTTAGGGCCTCTGTCTATCATTGAAGGTCTTATGGCAACCTTATGGATGGCTCAAAGGTTTACATATCACATCTTCTTCTACGTAAAGACACTGACAATCCCAGGAAGACCTAGACATATTTTTCTGATTCTGGGACGATTTATTCCAAAATGCTGCGGAGTGGGATAAGCAGCAAATATAAAGGGGTAGAGACACGAATTATCCAAAAAAACTTTTTGCACACTTATATATAGAAATCCAGCTTATAATAAATCATTTGAATTCTTAGTTCCAATATTATTTTCTAGTCAACATCGATAATAAGGTTAAATATGACCATGCAAATCAAGGAAGGTCGCGGGAAATCGAAAAAAAACCGGTATTTTTCATGAATCTACATAAACAGTTTAACCCTTCCCACTCAAGGGTAGTCAGGAAATTTGTTCTAGTATTTGTTCTATATGTTCTAAATTCAAATGAAATTTTAATTCTGCCCTTTTATGGTGACATAGCCAACAACGTAAAAATTGCTTATGAAAACAGCTGATTTTGGCGGTCCGTTGTGTGTACAGTGTTACCTCCCTTGCGGGAAGAAGAAAGTTTTAAAATTACATTCTCATCTTAACCGAATGTGGTATTTATTAATAAAAACTTTATGTTTAAATTAAAAATATGTTTAATTAGAAAATCAAAAAATATATTAAGATGTTATGTCGTTCATGGCATTTATGGTAACATTTATTTTTAATAAACGTTTTGTTGAAATACGACGCAGCAATGTCAATATCAGCACTACCCCTTATTCCTCTGTAAGGTTAAGTAAATAACCTTGCATACAAATTGAATAAATTCTCAACAATCCTTCTTATACCGTTCATTCCATCAGGCTGAACGCATGAGTTGTAAACGATTTTTAACACTCCCCCTCTTTCCTTTATCAATTCATAACAAATGATTGAAGGTGTCTGATACGGATGGCGAACAGAAATATCTACCCTATGATAGAATATCTATGGTGATGTTAGAAGTTTATAGAAGTAAAACATTTTTTAATAAGTAATACATGAAGGAATGCTATTTGTTATTCATTTAAATTATTCGGCATCGTTTTCATTTAAAATTGATTATTTCCAGAAACATGTGATGTTTTCAGTTGAAATATTTTTTTTGCCCTAAAAAGATTTCTCAAATAAATGAAAAATAATCGAAAGTTACTATTTACATGAAACTCTTACTTAAATAAGTGTTTTTTGTTTTTCATTTGAATTTTATGGTTTTGTTTTTATTTCTAATTGATTATTACTCGAAATATTGAATTTTTCTTAAAAAAGAATTGTTTGCCCAAAAATGTTGACAATATGAAAGAAAAATAATATGTATATAAAAAATATGATTAAAAAATGCCATTTGTCATTTATTTGAAGTATTCGACTTTGTAATTGATTATTTCAAGAAATATGATCTAAACTAGTACTTGTATGAAACCTTTAAATAAGTAAATAATATTTGTCATTCATTCTAATTATATGGTGGCTTTTTCATTGTAATTGATTTACATATATATCGAATTTTTCTAACAAAATTATTTTTTACCCTTAAAATTGCTGAAATGCAGCAAATATGCTTGAAACTTAAATTTACACAAAAATTATAATTGGAATAAAAGTAATATGTCTTTCCTTTGAATTGTACGACATAAATATTCGTTTTTGTTAATTATTTTAAGAAATAAGTAATTTTTTCGTCAAAAATGCATTTTTACCACAAAAAATACTTAAATGTTGGAAATATAAAAAAAAACATTATTTATATGAAAAATATAAAGGAATTTATGTTAATCGTAAGTCATTTCAATAAAACGGTATTGCCTTTATTTTAACTTAATGTGCAATTTCTTCGCTTAAAAATATTTTCATAAAAATTACTAAAAAATTGCAAATTGGATTAAAAATTACCATCTGTATTAACACTACAATTGAACAAAATGTAATTTCTCATTAATTTTAGTCACACGGCATGTAAATAAGTTTTTATTGAGTATTTCAAGAAATATGTGATTTTTCGTTAAAAATGCATTTTTTACCGAAAAAATACTACAATGTTGAAAAATAACTAAAAGCCTTATAAATATGAACAATTTAATTGAAATAAATTATGCATTGTAAATATTATTTTTGTTTGCTTGAATAATACGGCGTTGGTTCTATTTAATATTGATTATTTTAAGAAATACGAGATTTTTTGTTGAAAATGCATTTTTTAAACCCAAAATTACTCTCATGTTGAAAATATGCCTAAAAACCTTATTAATATAACAATAAAAAAGGAGATTTGGCATGATTGTCCATGAGACAGCCAAACACCAAGTGACAGTAGAATTTTAAATTCTACAGGTCCCATTATGTTGTTTGAAATAAATGGTATTTGTGGGTTTTTTTTAAATTATACGGCGTTGTTTTTCGTTTTCTATTGATTATTTCCAGAAATGTGTGATTTTTCATTACGAAATGCACTTTTTACCGCCAAAAATTACTCCCATGCTACAAATATGACTAAAACATTATAAATATGAACATCTGAAGTTAAATAAATTTTATCTGATGTTCGTTTGAATAATATGGCGTTGTTTTTATTGTTTTTTTATTATTTCCAGAAATACGTGATTTTTCATTATTTTTTTTTTAAACATTTTAGTCCAAAAAATAGTCAAAATTGAGAAAAAATGAATAAAAATTGCATCTTGTACCAAAATAAAGGTTATTTTAGTAGAATATCGCCAAACAAACTAGTTTTAAGAGAGGGCCAAAATTGGGCCTTAATGAACCTACTCATATTAATTCCTTTGGTTTGACCCCGCCGAACCAGCAGCCTTCCACATTCTTTGCAAATGCACTAAACAATACACCTCCGAAGCGACAAATGTTGTTTTAACATGCTTACCTTGACATCTCATCTGATTTTAAATATGTCCGTGTCCGAATAAAAAAACAAACAGTTGAGCCAAACAAGAAGCTTTGTCAAATAACTGAAAATTGTTAACTTGAGGTCAAGGTCGAAAAGAGGTTTTGAAAGTGTACAGCATCTAATGGTGACTCCCCACACACCAAAAAATTAATGCATTAAATATTTTACTAAAACTTGAATTTTTTCATCTAGAATATTTCCTTTGGCAAATGTATGGCTTCATACTAATCTTGAGTACAACATTAAGGGCAATGAAATAGATATGAACTTTGGAGCAAACGCTGAAGTTTTCCTGTCTGTTCCTACACTTTCTAAGGTATGTAAGTTATTTAATGACAGTTCACAGACGAATATTTACATACTTAATATGTATTCATGTGAACAACGAAATTCTCTCAACAAAAAGAATCTATTAGAATAGTAGCACCGAATAAGGCAACTGTCAACATTGGTTTCCGAGTAACTGCTTTTGACCGAACAAATATAACTGAAGAAATAAATACGCGTTATTATACTTACAGAATAAAAAACTCCGTTAGAATTTTGCGTCCGTCAAAGGTAAAGGTCACAGACCTTCAAATATTTTTCGGTCTAAAAATCTCTACAAATATTTGACAACGGAATCTTTAGGAATCGATAGGTATAATATCCTAAAGTCTGCACAACATTTGGGGAAATTTGAGCCACGAACACTCTTAAATTATCAAAGCTATACTGAACTTGAATGGATATATTTCTTTTAAAAAAGAAGAGGACATTTGTTGATATTGCGAAAATTTAGATTTTTTATTATAATAACGGTAAACGAAACGGGACCAGGTACAACCCTTTCTCATGGTGTATCCAATATTTACAATGAGTCATAATGGCATTAATTTCATATTTGCCAGTTCTTGTGAAACTCATTCATTTCACGAATTTTGCTTGAACATACATTTAACTCTCTGTTTATAACCGGCCCCAAAGGATCTTATGAAATATTGCCATCGTCTTTCTCTGTCCAAAATGTCTTTTAACAGATCTACTAGAAATGATTAAATAGTTTTCCACTTATATTATTTCACTAAAGCTACCCCCATCACAGGTTGGTGTGTTCTTTTCTCACCGTTTTAATCGATTCTTATTGAGATTAAAGTGCGACACGCAATTCAGTAAACGTAAAATTATGTGCTTGAATACCTTTGATGTTTGTTTATTGTCACTGAAATTAAACCTACCGAAACATGCGAAAAGTCTTATGACTGTTTGATGAAAATAAATGGTTTGTTAGTTAACCTCCGGAGGCATATCTGTCATGCCAATGGTTCAACAATAAAGGAACAAACTAGAAGTTAAGAAAGGGGTGTTTTTTTATTGAGAAGAATGGAAACATCCATGAAAACTTAAAAATGAATCTTATCCATGTCATGTATCTGTTGTTAAATCCACAATTATGATAATAAGAAGATGTTTTATCTGTTTAACACGCATGTCTAGATTACGAAATCTTTGCATTGTCTTTTCAAGCTTCTCACGGGCATATTTGTTGATGAATGGAATGGGTTATTTCAAGTAAAAGAACTAGATTTTACGCCTTCATTGAGATTCAAACTTTTTAATCAAGATGTAGTTATAGAGTTTAAAGATCTTATTAGAGCAACCCTCGATGTGTCTTTTTCCATTGGAGGTACGTACCGTCATATTGAATTGATTAACACAAGACCTATGCACAAATATAAAATGTGATTTGACTGATATTGAAACTGCTTTCACAGAGGACCCTAAAATAAATTCAACATCTTGTTTTAGTAACTGAGCAAATTGCTACCTAACTTCAATTAAACTGTCTTGATATTGTCTTTTTCAAAATGCCTGGCCTCCTTGATATCTCCATCAGCAAGTTAAACCCTTTTTAAGAGGCTTTCGTTGGAAAGACTGGATTTAATTACTCAACCATTCGAAGAAAAGCTAGAGATAAGAAATTGGTCATTCAGTTTTTTCATATGGGGCATTAGTCATTTTAGGGGAGTATAAATTCTGGGGAAACTTTAAACAGTTTTTCCCATGTTGAAAGGAATATCACTCTCTCAACTTGCAACAACTCGTTATTATAGTCAGTTTGTTACCAGATGGAAAAATTAAATTTCCCGGCACCTACAAAATCATCATTTGCTGCTGGACGTTTAACAACATTCAACCAATCAATCAATCGATTGTAAAAAGGACAATCTCGGGTTAATGTAGTTTACAGTATTACAGTTATTCCTTCTTATCATATTTTTCAATAGATTAAGGAAACAAAAAAGGTTATTACAGTAACGTAAATGTCTAAATGCCAAAAATATCGTTAAGAAATGGTAACGTTTTATCCTTGATTTAAAAATGATAAAAAAATCTGTGCAACGAATTTAACCATCATTGAATTCAGATTAAACAGGTTGCTGATGCACATGGAATTTTAAACTGAGACCTATATTGGCCAAACACTTGGAAACTCCCTTACATATTTTTTCTCTACAATAGAGCTGCATCTGGCTTTATTTGTCAATAAAATAAGCCTACGAAGTTGCTAAGGAAAAATGTTAGTTTTAGTATAAATAAAACATAGAAAACAATGGATAACAAATGTAAAATTAAAAATGAAGATTTATATCTACATACAGAAATTAAAAAACAACAAGATATAATTTGTGATTGTATGAAATGTATTTATCTAACTTCATAATAATCTTATGCACGCCGGGTATTCAGTCTTTTGGTACCAGTTGGAGCATTAAGGATGGAAGCAAAGTGTTAAGGTCGGTATATTATTATCGTTGTAAAACATCTTTGAAACGATCAAGTACAAAAAAAATGTAGAACCGTAATCATGTTCAATGCTTATACCAGATATACCTTTGTGATCATGATGTATACAAGGGACCATTTGTTCAAAAGTTGACCACATTTGTTTACCTATAAATCTGTATACGATTAATATCTTTTATGGCAATTTTCAAATCAACGGTATGTGAAGACGAAGATCATTTGTATTCACAAGCTTTGACAATATTACTTATATCCAAATAATCAAATGCGAAAGCCGAAACTATTTTAAACCGTCTGATTAAAATCAGACTATTTAGATATAGTGTAGTGTTGTGTGTTCTATGTTTGTCTTGCGTTTTATTTTGTTGACCATGGTCTTGTCTATCTTCCGACTTAACGATTTCTGTCTGCCCATTTGGTATCTTCGTATTCTTTTTGATTCAATTTTCAAACTAAATTCAGACAACCTCCATTCTACATTCTGAACTGATGACCTTTTATGAAAGAAAGAAAATTCTTCAATAAAAACGACATCAAAACAGAAAGTACAAAAAGTGCATAGTGAACAATATTACAAATATCTTATAAATGAGATTGATTTTTGAATCAAATTTGCCCAGATGATAAGGTAAAAATGTTAATTCTTAAACGGGTTGAGGGGTAGAAGGGTCTTGGTTTTGGCATGTAGACTATTTCACCAAGACGTGAAAAATATTAATTTAGACAAGTTTAAACTTAAAAATTCTGCTTTAAAAATTTCTTTCCATTTCCTTTCTTTTACAATCCCCCCTAATTTAAATCGTGTTTATGTAAAATAAAACTGCTCTGAACTGAATATTATCAAAAATGTACATGCAACAAAACATTAAAAAGACAAACTTTGACCACAGACAGGTGGTTAGGTGAAATTAGTTTAGTGGGTACCTAACCCTCCCTCCTAACGAGTCAAAGAAAGCAAAAGTAGTAACCGAAGAAATAAAAAAATCAAACAGAAAGGGAGTTTGGAATTTATGAAAACGAAAAGAAGATACCTTCTTTGACATGTTACTTCTACCTCTTTTGCCAGGTTCTTATTGCTCCACCCAGTTCCAGGTATCCGAATAGCAGGTGTGACTTCGCTGTTAAATTAATCTAATATTTACCTTCAGGTTTATCTAATCGACTTTTATGCGGCGACGGAGCAAATCCAGAGGGTATTTTTCTGTCGTTCCTGGTTAGTCTAAATCCATTCAGAAATGTTCCCTTGATAAAAGAATGGATTTTCGATGCTAATGTGCGCATTCACGCATTCTTCACTACTGATCCGGATAAACGACCATCTAAAAACACTGAAATCAACGTTTTAACGGATATCATCAATTTGGGTGATATGACTAGACGTTTTGGCAACTTACTCAGTGACATTTTAAGAAAAATGGAAAACATGGTTTCACATTCGATAAGTACCATCCTTCAAGAGTTTAAAAGCCTTGTTTTTAATTTCGAGCATTTCCTACTTGGAATTATTTCGAGTGGATCTTTGCAGGTACAGAATGTAACAAATTCAGTTCAACACATTTGGGAAAGATACATAACTGTTTTTAAACGAAAGAGTCAGGAAGTAATTGATTCATTAAAATTTAATGAAACTATAGTAAGTAGAAATTTGACAGAGTTAATTAAATTTGAGAGATCAAAAATCGTTCAAAATATAGAAAAAATAATAGATAAAGTGCGCGTTCAGGTTTTCTCTGTCGTAACAAAATATACAGGGTTTGGGATAAGATTTTCGGCTGATATTTTTCTGCTGAAACTAAGACTAGGAAAGGTAGATGTAGAGTTGTTGCATTCAGTTGATCACTTGGGAAAATGTAGTAAATTTAAGAAAGTCTATGAGCTTTTAAAAGGTGAACACGCAACAAAACTACTTTTAAGAGTGACCACAAGAAAGCCACTGGGATACTTTGTTACAATAGAAAAAAGTGCATCAGGTAGCATTGCTTTGAGTTCGTCTAGGTATAAATTTGTTTTCCATATTCATGCACACGTTGCTGCTCTTGGGATGACTGTTTCCGGTGATTTGCTCATAAGCAACAATGGCATAGAAATATTTTTGGAAGGCAATATTTGGAATGTTTTTTTTACAAGACTCACTTTTTCGGCGGCTATTGGAAGGGAATGGTATGACCTGACCTTTAAGGTTAAAGGAGAACTTGTTGTTAAATCAGGTGAGAATGATTTTGGAGGAAGCTATTTAGATGGGCTTCGCATGCTGTTACGGAAAGTGTCAGATGAAGCTGGCAAACGACTTGATGCTGCCAAAGTTATGCTGACATATGTACAAAAAGGGCTAACTCATGCACAGGAAAAATTAACACAGGCTCAACAAGTAGTTCGTAAATGTAACTCAGCATTCGATAATGCGATAAGGTCATTAGAAACCGCTAAGCGAAAATTAGAAAAAGCCAAAGGTCCTTTTATTCGCGCAGAAGAAAAGGTTAGGAATGCTCAAAGACATCTCGACAGATTATGCAAAATACGTACATGCCATGGAATTTGTGTTCCCGGATTCAGGCTGACGTTATGCAAAGGCTGGATACCGTATCCCTGTTTTAAACGAACAAGCTGCATGTTCAAACTACCCAATGTTGGATGCTATCTTGCAAATTTAGCATGCCGGGCGTTACGTGCAATTGCATATATTGCATTAGAAGCTGCAAAAATATTCCTGCGTATACCTATGCTGGTGTTAGATGCGGCAAAATTGTTGGTCTCTGCCGTTCAGTTTGTAGTTGACAAATCACGAATCGTACTTTTGATAGCTGAAGGGGTACTTGAAGTAGCAAAACTTGGCCTGGAAGTAGTTAAAATAGCAATTGACGTTGCTAAATTGGCAATTGAAGGTGTAAAATTTATTCTTAGAGCGGCTTTATATATACTTGATCTTATAATAAAATATGGTCTCCAAAATTTATTAGACGTTAGAAACTGCAAATTTAATGTTGAATTATCAACAACGGATAAAGCAGAGTTCGGCATGTCATGTGAGGTCAAAGCATTTGGCTTACGTTGGCGTAAATTTGGTTTTGAATTTGATTTCAGACATCCTATTATGAGCATGCTTAAAGTAGCCAAATCTACCGTAGATGCTATAATAGACTTGGTGAAAGATATATTTGGAAAGCGACGGCGGAGAGATATACAATTATCTTATGAAACAATGCAGAGATTACATCATGCTATGCACATTTTTAAAAGAAATGCCGACAAGTCAACTGAGAATATGGACGACAACTTTAATGAAACTATGAATGAAATGGAAAATGACACCGACATAAATTTATCCAGCCAATATAAAGACAGGATTGAATATTTTAAATTTAATTGTAAAAAGTTTTTGCATGCTCATTTGTTTTTAAATGAATCGATTGATTTGCTTAGAACATTGACTGATGAGTCCGTGTCTGCTCTTAATGATTCAAGTAACACTACTGACATTTTAAATGCCATGAATATAAACATAACGGCTGATAATTTTACTACTGATTCACTTGGTATCAGTCCTGAAACTGCGGTTAATTACTTCAATATAACAGAAGACGAGATTCAGGATGTTCTTGACGACGTGAAAAATTCCACGTCTACGGATCCACAGTTTATTGAAATGACAAACTCAACAACTTCAGCAAAAGAAACCTTGGATAGTGAACTTGAAAGTTCACACACAATTATGATTATTGATCATTGGATGCTTGGTATGGAGAACATAACAAAAGACTTTTATACGGAAACTGAATGTGTTGGGTTTGAAGATTGCATAATGCTGGCTTTCTCTGAGCTTTATGACGTATTTATTGAGAAAAATGAACGTAATTCTAGTATAAGTAGAACTATAACCACAAATCTTGAGCAGGAATACATGAACATCATTATGAATAGGTCATTGACAATACCTGATGCTCTGCAAGCCGCTAGACAGATACAGGCCAGTTAAGAACAATTAGATACATCGAATGTATTTTGTTCAGTAGCACCAGATATTAACAACACGTTACGAAGTTTAATTGTACTAGCTGGGGCTTCAGTCGAAATTGAATGTAATGCATCCGGAATTCCACAACCGACAATAACCTGGTACCATAACGGAGTGACATTAAACGGTCACGTTATGGATAGAATTGTGTTATCCGATATTAAATCAAATGACGGCGGAGTATACAGTTGTGAGGCAGCAAACGTTGTCATCAATGTTTCCAGAAACGTAGTGAACATAACGGTAGTAGGTAAGAAAAAGATAATTTGACGAACTCTTTCACAAAACAGGAGTGAGATCAGGTGCTGTAGAAGGGTAAGCATCCCGGCAGCAAATGTTGTCACCAATGTTTCCAAAAACGTAGTGAACATAACGGTAGTAGGTAAGAAAAAGATAATTTGACGAACTCCTTCAAAAAATGGGAGTGGGATCAGGTGCTCTTGCAGGGTAAGCATCCACTGTGTGCACGCAACACCCGTCGTTGATTCATTTAAATCTAATCCGGGTAAACGTCAATCTGAGATGTGGTCAACACTTTTTTTGTATTACCGGTAACAGGTCAACAACTAGTTGAGATACACTGATACAATATGACTCAACGAATTCGTGATGGCGACCATAAAATTTTAGGAGGGACTACAACCTTGATTGGAGGTATCCTTGTAGAAATTTATGCGACAACAGCAATGTTCTCTTCAGAAAATTCTGATAATTGGAACAGGCTCGAGAGTATCGAATCAACTGCTAAACGTAAACCCCATACGCAGGGATGCAGTAATATTGCCACATAAATATGGGAATTTAACAATAGGACAGTTGAAGTCGTAAATCTTAAAAGCAAGTTTTCCCTCATGGTAAATTTTGAGGAATAAATCTAGGTATGAAGCAGATTTTGTTGAATCTGTGGTCTCCTTAATTTCTGGTTAGCGGGATATATTTGTTCGAGATGTTAACTGAACGTAGGATTATTCAATGACAAAACATCATCGATATAGCTAAAAGTAAAATCGAACGATCTAACCAATTTCTTTTTGTTATTTCGCAAGGGGCCTCTGAATGAATTCTGCTTCATAGGAGTATAAAAACAAATCGGCTAGTAGAGGCACAATTTGTGCTACTTGGAATGCCAACGGTCAGTTGAAAAAAACGCCCACCAAATTCTACAAAAATGTTGTCATTAAATCGAGTACCCAACACCTTTACTTGAGCAAAGGACGAGGGTCGTTAAGGCACTTTTTTGGCCCAAAAATTTTGGCTGAAAATGAAAATTGGCAAATATCAATTATTTTATATTTTTTGTATTCAATAATGTGTATAAAAAAATCTAACAGAATGTTAAGTTTATTTAGTTCTACAATGGTTACATGTCACACAGAAAATGCTTAAAATGTGAAAATACTAAGAAATTTAATATTTTGATGCAATTTTGGTACTATTTTGTTGATTATTTATAGATCGCACAAAAAACATCACAACCAAACTTTGCACAATTAAAGATCTATCAAGTACAAATGTTTGGTTAAAATATCTTCCTGATGTTTT
>JAULBM010331595.1:0-13005 GCA_032357055.1 Geukensia granosissima
CAGATAATTCTTGTTTCTGATTGGCTGAAACTGCTTGGTGAAATTGATTAATATTTGATGTAGAGCATCCAGGAAAAACCCTTTACAAAGTTTCCTCATATCCCAATGCGACGAAAACAAGGCCACCAGACAAATCTTGTTTCTGATTGGCTGATTCTTTAAAAAATCTTCTCCTCTGAAACTTCTTTGCCAAATGGCAGGTGAGCGATACAGGCTCAGCCCCCTGAGCCTCTAGTTTTTTATCTAGTCCATTGTCTAAATGTTGTACTCACCGTCTTAATCATTTGATACAGACAAATATCGTGGTTTTACAGCATGGTTTATTTGGGAATTCATCACATTATCAAAACTGACAAAATTGCACGTGAAGGGTTTCGAGTTTGTCTTGTCTCTTTGTACTATTTTTGATTACTCGCATCGGTACTCTACACCGGACTTCCTATTGAAAACTTCCCGTATCTTTGGAAAAGTCCTGCTTCTTTTTTTATCGTTTATGTGTCGCAGTTGATCCGTTACTCCCGTTTTTGTCCAATTACAGATTTAGCCGTTGATCTGTTGATTGCTACAGCAAAGAACATATAAGATAGGTTGAAATCCTTACTCCTTAACTTTTATGGTGGCGATCTTGAATTGGTTAAACTCTATGTTATGAGTGTGTTTCAGATAGTTAGAGACCTGTAACCTTCTCTGATTGACAAAGAGGGTAAACATATTTTATGACTAACGGCAGACGGGAATTTCGTCTTTCCTATTGTACATATCTACCTGGCAATATTTAATCTTCACCTGATAATGACGTTTATGTGGTGCAGTTGATCCGCTATACTCTCTTGGCTATTTCAAGTATCAGGATCACCTTTTCTGTTGTAATGTTAATTACAACTTACTCCAGCTATAGTTTAACGTATAGTGTTGTGTGTACTGTGCTTGACTTTTGTTTCATTTTGTTGACAATGGTCTTGTGTGTCTCCTTTCTAAACGATTTCTGTCAGTCCCTTTGGTATCTTCTTATTCTGTTTATACATCAAATCATCATTGAAATCCTCTTTCTTATATTTTCGGTTTCATGAATTGGTTGATCTCTATGGAATCATTTTATCTCAGGCGATTGAAGACCTGTAACTTACAGAAATAAAGATACTTTCTTTCGGATTGAGTTGGTTACTTTTCGGATTGAGTTGGTTACTTTTCGGATTGAGTTGGTTACTTTTCGGATTGAGTTGGTTACTTTTCGGATTGACCTGACTCGTGTTAAGAGAATAAGAATTCAAATAAACGGTCTACCACTAATGTGCCAGTTTTATTAACTGGTGCCTTAACTACTTATAAAACTCCCATTGTTAACTTTTGTAAAAAATGTTATGAAAATTCATCTATCAACTACTTTTAAGTGTTAAAATATTCACTAGATATGTTAGACTAACTAAAGTCAGTCCAAAATGCACTAAAATTTATGGTAAAAAGGAGATTTTTTTCCCAATACGACCGCGAGGGCGACCGGGGTATAGGAATCGACCGTTCGGTTTCTCCGCCTGCGGGTAGAACCACTGCTAAAAGGGTGTCCGTTCGTTCGAGAGGAATGTATAAATACTCGAACTCCCATTCGCAAAGGTTGTGCCTGGGAAAGAATAGGCACTAGGCATCTTCACCCTGGAGGCACTATTCCTAAAAAAGGGGCGTCTCTGGGTGTAGGGAATGCATAAATTTACAATCGGTCCAGCGGAGAGGTTTAAGACGCCCTGTGTGAAGGAAATGACACGTTCTAAGCACACTAAACACCCTTGAAAAAGGTCGTTTCGAGTGGTCAGTAGGCGGCCAGTTACAAGGCAAAATTTTACGCCCCTATCCAACACGTATTTTTCCAGTGGCAGTCTAAAAGTCCCTCCCTTACCAGTCCCTTGCTTACATTCTGGTATTGATTCTTTGTTTGTTAACTTGTTCCCGTCCTGAATATGGCTGAAATATTGCCGGTAAGCAGCGAGCAATCTATCAATCTTTTCCTATAGTAAACTTTCTTTTTCTTAATGGAGACATGCCTTTGGCTTCTTCGAGTGCGGTTTACATTTGACACCTAGTTCAGTTTGCCTGCGTTTGCAAAAAAAAGTTTCTGGCTGTAATGATCGCAACACATATTTAACTGGTAAACTTCTGCAGCTCTTATACAAGACTTTTTAAAATTTCATAACCGTTACAAAGATTTAATACAAAAATTCGGCTGCAAAGTAGAATTTTGATACGACAAGGAATATCATATCCTTCATTCTGTGGAAATAAAGCATATAAATTGAAAAATGAAGTTATGTTAAACAAACTTAACCACAAAGGTTGCAAGTTCGATATGTATTGTAGTCAAGAAATTAAAACTGGTTTTTGCTGGGAAACTTATCGCTTTCTTACAATATTTGCTTTCAGTAACTGCGAGCATTCATTAGAAATGTATCTACTTTTCGCATGTACTTTTGAATATATTTATGGTAATTTAGGTACTCTCTTGAAGGATTGGATGACTTTCGGATACCACTTTTAATTTCTTTGCTTTTATTCCCGTGACAACGTCGAGGGGACAGTTGGGTACCGACTTAAATAGTTCAACCCTACCACATGTCTCATGTGCCTGTCCCAAGTCAGGAATTGTGGTCAAAGGTTTGCGTTTAATGTTTTGTTATATGTACATTTTTTATAACATTCAGATTAGAACAATGTTATTTTACGTAAACACGATTTATTAATTTTGGGCGATTTAGAACTTTTCACCCGCAGTGCTATTCCTTCCTTGTTGAAGCCATTATCGAGACCTCTGAATTTGTAAACTCTCACTTTTTTCTCGTGGTTGGATTGCAGTCTCTCTGACATGACCCCCAATCATTTCATTTTCATATCTAGTCAATATGTCGTTCAATCTTTCACAGGCTGCAATAAATGGAATTCGTTTGAGGGATAAATAGTATAATAAATAAACACTTAATGAACATCATCCGACATGATTGCAGCGATCCAATTCTTTCCTGGTTTTATTAATGTACGATTTGACAACACTGTCTATCGGCAAATAGTTGGCATATTCATGGGACTATTCTCGTTAACGCCGTTTTCAACGATATTTCAGTCATATTGCCGCGGTCACTTATACTTGTGGAGGAAGCAAGAGTGTCCGGAGAGAACCAATGACCTTCGGCGGGTATTTGACAGACCTTATCACTACGATGTGAGATGAACGAATACTTTTTGTGGGTGGTACAGATTCAGGTGCTAATTTACGCTGTATGGGTGATACGCTTACTGATCTGTACAGGAAAATTCAGGCACCTTCTTTTTTCAGATTTACTTTTGTAATGTGATGAATCAGGTTTTTTGTCAAAATTTCAAAAAAGACTATTCCAAAAAAGGATTTAGTATACCCGTTGCATAATACATAAAATGGACGATTTTTTCTTTTTCTACAGTTAACTTTCTTTTTCTTTACAGTTAACTTTCTTTTTCTTTACGGGGACTCCCCTTCTCAAAGGTTGTGCCTGGGAAAGAATAGGCACTAGGTATCTCCGTCCTTGAGGCACTAGTCCTTAAAAGGGGTGTCCCAGATTGTGTGGGATATATTAATTTACAATCCATCAAGAGGGAGACGTTAAAGACGCCCCGTGTTTAGGAAATGCCACGTCCTATAGGCACGCTAAAGACCCCATGTTACAGCTCTTTTTGAGTGGACAGTAGGCGGCCTGTTACAAGGCTAAATTTTCCGCCTTTATCCAGCCCGCAATTTTTCCAGTGGCAGTCTAAAAGTCCATCCCTTACTGGTCCCTTTGTTATAGTCTACATATTGATTTATTGTTTGCTTACTTGTATCCGTCCTGGATTTGCATGAAATATTTGCCACTGGACGTTAAACAACAATCAATCAATCAATCTTTACGGGGACGTGCTTTTAGCTCCTTCGTATGGTGTTTACATTTCACAAATAGTCCGGTTTGTCCGTGTTTGCAATAAAGTTTCTGACTTTGATGACATCTCGTGGTAAGAGGTTTGAAGTTTTTATCACCATGAATATTACCCTGAGGCTGCTTTCAGTAACTGCAAGAATTCATTAGCGTGGTATCTTCGTTTTGAATGTTTTAGTATATTTATTGTAATTCGTGTACTCTATAGTCGGATTTGGTGCATTTTTTATTGATTTTTTTCTCTTATCTGAATATTTTCAATACTGTACTTGAAGAAAACATTAAACAAAAAGACAAACATATAACCACAATTCCTGACTTTGGACAGGCACATAAGACATATGGTGGGGTTTAACTAGTTTAGTGAGTAGCCAACCCTCTCCAACGAGTAGTCAAAGGAATAAATAAAGATAACAAAAGCATTAAATAAAACAAACAGAAAGTCACCCAATACGACTAGAGACCAGAAAAAACCTTAATAACACTAAAAATGCTAAACAATAATACATGCATGAAATATTTTCAAAGGGTCTCTGAAGTTATCGTTTCGTCCAGTTATGTCTCGAAGACATTTGTCTTGAGACAAATGTTATGTCTAAAGTCATACTAAATGTCCGACGACAAAGTATGTATATACATGTTTGTCTTAAGACACTAATGTCTATAAGACATGTATTTAAGTATGTCTCAAGACATTGATGTTCATTCAATCTGTAGGACATGTTTCTCAAGACAAATGTCTTCCAGACAATCTGAGAGAACGATATATATAATTTTGGAATATGCTTGAATACACGATTTCTTGAAGATACGTCTTGAAGACACAATAGGACTATAAGACAAGTCTCAATAGACTGTTCTTGATGTTTACAAGACGTTTTAAGATGTGGTAAGATTTTTTGGATCATTTACTATGTATGAAACTATTAAACTCTTTCTGATATAGCAGTAATGTGCAGTGCCAGACTCTCTTTGGCATTTTGTTTTTGCTTGATAGTCCAAAACAGAACAAAAATTAAAAAAATATTTTTGTTATATTTAACCATTTGTTTAAAATCACGAACAATATTCAATCAAATTAAATGCCATTAAAATGTATTCTCGACTTTATTGAAGTGATATAATTGTCAGTATTAAACACAAATAGCAAAATTGCTTTACGTTGACTTAGTTAAAAGTATGGTTACGGCAAACATTGTCATATGTATATGGCTATTTACTGAAATCATATTGAATTCAAATGAAACGAATTATAAAAAGTTAAATCTAAAGTTATTAAAAAGGACTTAAAAATATCCTAATGCATCAAACTATTTTAGTATTATGCCCAATATAATCCTATAGAAATTATGACCAAGGCAGGACCGGGGAATTATTTATCTACAGTGATTATTTATAAACAATAAAAAGAGAAACTAGTTATACTTAAAAACTCCTTTATTTATCATTTTAACATAATGTTAAAGTAAATAAAAATACGAGATGTAAGTGAAAAAACGTTTGCGTTTAATTTGCTTAATTTTTCTACCATAAAAGTGCAATCGGTCTCTTAATCCTAATCCTTAATCAAAGTGTTGTTTATATAAATGCATAACAAGTCAACAACCCACGACCGACTTATTTTTAGAACCCCCAAGATATTTTGCAGGTGTCGTATTAATTCTATTTATATTTCTTTGGGGAATATAAGACATTTTTTATTCCTGGCGATATACCAGAAAAAACCAAATTCTTATTTTTTTTTAATAGTTACTTTTATTTATACAGATTGTATCTTATCCATGATATTCCTGTTTAAGTGCAAGTTCCCAATTAAAAATTTCTTCACGGTGTCAAAAAATTCTATGATATAAACCAATATTTTGTTTTTTTTTAATTGTGAGGATTATTACGCTGTATGTGTATTTTCAAGACTAGCATCTCATCATCAGCATAAGAACCAAAACTTAGGAAAGTCGAGATCCAAACATAATAAAAAGTACTAATATCCAAATAATTCGAAGAATACCAAACTTTGACAAAAAGGTCATTTAATGCAGAGCTTTGAGGACAACCTGTTACAGTAGAAGACTGTCGTATATCTATATATCATTAAAAAGAAATCTTGCAGCACATATCTTGCTCAATGCTAATGCGCATGCCAAGTAACAAGAGTACATCAAAACGAAACCGATTTAGGTACTAGTGCGTGCATGACACTTTGAAATTACCCTGAACTGACAAAAAACTAGTCAAACAGAGGAGTCATCATCAGATATTTTGTGGTCGATATCACATATTTCATAGTTGTATTCAAGCTCTTTTTACTTTTTATTGACGTTGGAGTGATTGTTTTCCCGATACTGTCTCTTTAGCACAACGCAGGACTTGGAAATAGTCAATACGGCTGGTGTTTGTTAAGAAGCAGAAATTCTCGGGTTTCCCGTTTTTTACAAATTTTCAAATCTGTGGCTTTATCATTACTTCTGTATTATTAATGGCATTGATCACTTATTAAGAACCAGATAATATAGCTTTTATATATGTTTACTCTGTAAAAAGGAATAAGCAACTGTGGCACCATGGAAACATGTATGGATGTAAAATTCCTGACATGAGCAACATTCTGCTCAGTGTTTAGAGTGTCACTGCGTGATCTTCTAAGCGTTGATTTGTCTATGTTCTTTCAAATTTAGATAAGGTACATACAATTATGGACCTCCGGCCCTACGTCTTATTCTTAAAGAATTCTTGTAGTCCAATCTCTGATCTTTTTTAAAATTTACCTTTTGTTTGTTTTTTGAGTTTGTGCAGTCTTTGTGCACTATTTATTTTCTTCTTCTCTGGACTGGTTTTCTTATTAAGGAAAACAATGCGAATGGTGTCAAGTGAATGAAAATACTTATATTTTTGACATTTATCGTTTTAGCTTTTAAGCCACAAAGTTATTTTAACTCCTTAGTCTTTATTTAATTTTACGGACGGAAAATCGCTTAAGGATATTAAAATGGACATTGAAAACCCCTTTTAATTACAATAAAAAGATTTTTTACATGTGCTATCTACGAATATTTTAAATCTCCTTATAATTTAGTTTTTTGTAAATATATATTGACATAATTGTCTTCAGTTTATTGTTTTTATTTTGGATAAATATGAGCCAATCACAATAATCTAAAAAAGAAAGAAAGAAAATTTACATTTTCGCATTTTTTAAATGTTGATGTGAAAAGAACACATTCGAATTTCAATATGTAACACAAATTAAGGCGATATACATCTATATTAAACGTTTTCTTCAAACTTAATTATTTTGGAAAATGAAGGATAAGGTGTTCATTTAAAGGCATTGCGTCTTCAGGACATGTTCTGAAATTGTGTAATTATGCATTTCAGTGCATATTATGTATATTATAGATTTTAATGCCTTTAAAAAAACTGAAAACATTTCCAAGAAGTCTTAGAATCTTATTATCTTTTTCTCAGATAATGCCGCGAAGACATTTGTCCTGAGACACATATCCTATGCCTTGAGAAAATCTGTATTTCTAAAGACATGGCATATGTTTGAAGACATGGTTTGAACATGTCTTTAGACACAATGTCTTTAAGTATTTAAGTATGTCTTGATGTCTCAAGACTTTGATGTTCCACTAACTGTGTCAAGCTTTTAATCGCCCCTGTTAAAAACTATAGTGCTGATTTTAAATGACAGACGAAATACTCAAACATGTATTTATAAGAAAAATAAAAAATTATGATTATTATTATAGAAATAATAATATTAAACACGAAAACAATCCAGTGGCCACGAGTCCTGATATGGGACAGGGGCATGAAAAATGGTTTTAACTACATTAGTGGGTACCCAACTTTTCTCCAACTATATATATATATATGCAAAATATATTTATACATATCAAAATGATTTGTTGTTAGATAAAAATAAGGTCAGAAAGAAATTAAATCTCAAAGGGAAAATTAAAAAATAAAGAACAAAATCATGTAAGGATGTATGCTTCTCACGTTTCAGCAATTTTGTAAATTTCTCAAGCTTCTTTGGTGTTATTTAATTCATTCGCTTAAGAATTTATATATTTTTTGTTGCCAGTGACCCCACGTTTCTTTTTATAATTTCCTAAAACACGTATTAAAATGCATTTTAGAAATTATTATTAAATTCGTATAGTTTTTACATGGGTTTTAATAGACAGAACCTGCCATATAATAAATCTTTGAATAATCTCGAGAAAAATATTTTAAGTCAGATTTTCTCATTCTTATACATGTATCGCAAAAACAAGCAAGCCGACCAATTACTTTTTTCGGCTTTTTTTTTGCCATATAAATGTCTTTAAAAGCTGACACAACTGTTTAAAACAGAGAGGAAAACATCCTGGAATGGAATTTCACATAATACAACAATACGCAAATATAAACTAGTTAAAATCTTGCCTTACGTTATTTGTATTTATCATATTTTATTGTCACGGAAAAAAATAGAAAAAACATAGGTTCAAATTTTAATTTGACTGCAATGGAAGGGCCCCCCTTCTCAAAGGTTGTGCTGGGGAAAGAATAGGCACTAAGTATTTCCGTTCTTGAGGCTCTAGTCCTCTAAAAGGGGCGTCCCTGATTGTGGGGGATGTATAAATTCACAATCCGTCAGAAGGGAGACGTTAAAAGACACCTCGTGTTTTGGAAATGCCACGTCCTAAGCACGCTAAAGACCCCTTGTAACAGCTCTTTTTGAATGGTCCGTATGCGGCCAGTAATAAGGCCAAATTTTCCGCTCCTATCCAACCCGCAATTTTTCCAGTGGCAGTCGAAAAGTTCCTCCGTTACCGGTCCCTTTGTTACAGTCTACATACTGATTTATTGTTTGCTAACTTGTTTCCTTCCTGAATATGCATGAAATATTTGCCACTGGACGTTAAACAACAATAAATCAATCAATCAATCCTTCCTTTGGTTGTCAAAATAATCTATTAAAAATTATAAATTTAGTCATTTCTTCCTTTTTCACAGCAATTATGTAAATAAATTGTTTGTAAATGTATTACTTTTTATTTCATCAACTAAATAAAGAAATGTCTAAATGATTTGATACATTATTTTGTGAATTTTACCTTTCAATTTAAGAATATAACGTGATTTCAAAATTATCTCGATCAAAGAGCGATAACTACAAAATTCTTATAAAACCACTGATCCAAAGTCCTCCTCAAGTACAGAGTAATATATTCAGAAGCAATTAACATTTTATCGTTTTGCAAAATAAAACAAAAACATTTTGCAAAGATAAAATTACCATGTGCTCTTGTAAAACTCAAGAAAACATATAATTTCAAGGTAAAATCGCAATAATTCTCAAGCAAACAATTTTTTATACAAAAATAAAACATGACATACATGCTTAGTATGAACGATTTCATAAATATTACTGAGATCAACACCAAGATAAAAAAAATACGGATGAAAAATATGTCATAAAATTCAGACATATTTTATCAAGTGTCAACCATAAAAAATACACATCCGTTACACATATAACGATATTGGGAGTACTCGTAAATACGACTATTGCACTGCTACGGTCATTGAAGAGTGCATTTATATTTTTTATTAAATGCGGACTTCCAATGTTTTGGATGCTACGTTTATGAACATGTACACCAATTGGTTATATATTTTTAAACATCGCCTTACAGAAGAATATTATGCAATGTAGATTAACGTTAAAGTTGTGGCAATTAAATGGTAGATATAGACTGAAAAAAAAACTTACGATTTCTGTCAAGTTTAATTTATATGACGAGAATTTAATAGATTTAATTTGATATCGGTCTTTTCTACATTCTATTACCATTTTCCAAAAGTAGTCAAGCGAATGACCTATTTCTACATGAATGATATAGGTGCAAGTAAATCTATGGAATCAACATTCAAATTTACGGTAATTAAATATTCGATATAGACTGAAAACTGTAGATTTCGGTTCAGTTTTTAAGACGAGAATTTAATAGATTTAATTTTATACCGGTTCTCTCTAAATGCTCTAGCTATTTTCCAAACGTGATCAAGCGAATGACCTATTTCTACATGAAATAATATATGTAGAAATGATATAGGTGAAAGTTAATCTATTAAATTCATTGATTTGGTTCTTAGAAGACGATAATTCCATAGCTAGAAATAAATACATTTGATTAATTGTTAAGATTTTTACTTCCTTGTGTCACATATAACATAATTCTAAAACCGTAAGTAATGAAGGTAACAATATTTTTTTCAATTTTAACTGGTTTCAAATTCAATAAAATATGTATACATCAGAGAACCATATTTATCATTAATTAATGTTTTACTTCAAGAATTTCGGATGACTACGTACGTGAGTCTTCAAGTATTCATTATTATCTCGGTCATTTTTATTCATTTATTAATTACCATAACACTTTTCTCAATTACCTTTACCATTTATTGTTACCAATTATCTTATAATCTTTTTCTTTAATTTTGGAATAACGTTATTTTTTGGATCCCATTTAAAAAAATGAAGGTCAATATTTATTGTTTAAACATTTAATTCCATGAACATGTAAATATATTACCGTGTAACCAAGAACCACTGACATTACACTTAAAAGCTATTTTCCACAAAGTGTAGATGCCGATTTGTATATTGTACTAGTGAAGCAAGAGTTGCTTACACTTCTGGAGCATCTGAACTCACCCTGGTTTTTGAAGGGTTCCTGTTATTTCAGCTTTAGTTTTCAAGTAGTCTTGTGTGTTCTTTATTTATCTTTCATTTCATTTTGATGGCCACGGTCTTGTCTGTATTACGATTAAACGATTTCTGTCTGCCCCTTTGGTATCCTCGAATTCCTTTTTGTATACATTTGCGTTCGGACCTAACGCATATCCATACATACATATATGAATATATACATTTATCCTGCAGTTAATTATGTTGTTATACAAATACGAGTTGACAAATACAGCAAAAGGATAAAGCATCAGAACATATTCCCATGTTATCCTAAACTGAAAACTTAATTTCAGAAACCAGTTGACAATCGTCTGCAAAAACTTCAGCGTTTATAAATAATGTAGTAATATTGAAACGATTCAACAATTTAAAAATGAAAATAATTCTTTTATTTAGCATTTAAGAATTGCAGGATAAAAACAATAAATATACATTGCCGGAAAATATCAAATTCATTTGTACGTTGTTGTACTCGGTGCAAAAAGTTTAGAAATGCTCGGCGAAGCCTCTTGACATGCTTCCTGTTTCTAAAGCTTTTACAAATGAATTTGAAATTGTCCGGCAATGTCCATGTATTATATATGTTTGTCTGCCATGAAAATATAAATGTTCAGACGAATAATCATTTTTTAGTTGCTGTAACTAATTTTCAGAAAGAAATGGAGTCTTGGATATCAACGTGTGT
Organism: Geukensia granosissima; assembly: GCA_032357055.1. Lineage (NCBI taxonomy): Eukaryota > Metazoa > Mollusca > Bivalvia > Mytilida > Mytilidae > Geukensia > Geukensia granosissima. The sequence continues at coordinate 11,369 of JAULBM010331595.1, forward strand.
TTTACTTTCTGCATTCCAATGTGTCGTTGAAAGTCAAGAATCAGGCAAGATATGAATCGCAACAAACATCTTACATTTACTGCTAACCTTTCTGCAGCAGGGTTACCGATTCCACAAGCTTCTTAAGACTTTTACAGAATTTTATAATAGTTACAAAGATTTTACACATAAATATGGCTGCTAATGTAAAATTTTGAAAAGATATGTGATATCACATCCTATATTATATGCAATAGTTAAATAGTAAGCATACACATGGAAAAGTAGTATCGAGTATCACATTTCTGTTAATGAAACTTATCCACAAAGGGTACATATCGATTTTGTAGTCAATACATTAAAACTTGTTATAGTCGGAACAGATATAAATAAACTTCTCTATTCTTACACATATATTAATAATGTTGAAAGAGGGGTGGGGTTCGAAACCTCGCGACGCGCATTTTTACAGCAGGAGGCGATTGAAACATTCGAGTGGCCTACCATGTCCCCTAACTTGAACCCAATTGAACACGTTTGGAATTTTGTTGGTCGGAAATTGAACCAGCGCGTTCCACGTTGTGGCAATATTGCCGAATTGACCAATGCAATAGTGGAGGAATGGCGGAGATTTCCACAAGACCGGCTTCGTCGTCTGGTTCTTGGAATGAGGAGGTGGATACGGGAACTTGAGAGAAATCGTGGTATTTATACGCGTTATTAATTAAATTTGTGAGATAAAGCTGCCCCATATGTTCATTTAAAAGTTCTAAAATTCTTATGACCAATACGATTTCTTAAATTTTCGGCATTTGAAGTTGCCAAATTAATCCCCTTTTTGTTTTAAGAATAAACCAATCATACGACTTGCTAATTCACCCAAATTTCAACCTAAAGCTTAGCCTGTACACTAATACTTAAAAGTGTCTTGGTATAAATTTAATTCTATTTCCATTTTTTACCTAGTTGTAAAATGACAATTATTATTAGAAAAAATATAGGGCGGACTGTATATCTTAATGGAAAATTGCATAGTATCTTTAACCACTTAAATTTGAACAAATGTCATTTTTTGTACAAAAAAGTTGATTGTACGTTTGGTATTCATCTGTTAGGGTCAGAAGAATAAGAAGTATAACTTTTTAATGGAAAATTGCATCAGTCTTAAACCGAATAAATTTACACTAAATATTCCTAAATTCAGAAAGATGTCTTGTCGCGAACATAAAATAATATGGATTGTACCTTTCACATTCTTCTCTTAAGGTAAAAAATATAAGTTTTAAATGAAAAGTCGCATTAATTATTTAGTGACATGAATTAATACCAACAGATTGATGAAAGGTAACAATTTTTTTGGTATTTTATATATGTAAGTAGTGTAATTTTTGCCCAAGGTATCAAATGTTTTAGCTTTCTTTTGATTTACATAAAGATTTATCTTTAAAAATAAATACTGACAACATAGTTCAGAAAAATTTGTTTTCATTTATGGACACAATGAAATAATCACTATATCCAAAGTGCGAATCGTAAAAATGGTTGATTTTTGTAACCCGCGAATGTGATTTTTGTAACCAGCAGTATTATGGGAATAATCAGACGAGAAAAACATCCGGTACGACGACCAATTTGAACAACAAGAAAGAAAATTCATT
>JAULBM010331606.1:0-13004 GCA_032357055.1 Geukensia granosissima
CACCTAAACTCACCCTGGTTTTTGTAGGGTTCGTGTTACTCCAGCTTTAGTTTTCAGTGTAGTGTTGTGTGTTCTATTTTTCTTTTTCGTTTCATTTTGTTGGCCATGGGCCTGTCTGTCTTCCAACATAATGATTTCTGTCTGTTCCTTTGGTATCTGCGATTCCTTTTAAACCATCAATCAGATTTCCAAACGTTTATGAAAACAATTGTCAAAGGAAAAACCCGTTTTATAGATCAACTTACTATGGTATTTAAACAATGCATCGAAGATCACAGGACATAAAATGCCTCAATTGGGTGCACTTGATTTCCTTAAAACCTTAACTCATGAGAAAACAGAGAAATAATACTTTAAAGTAACAAATTTTTTCCAATAACTTTATGCAATATTTATTTCAATATTCCAGACTTAGTCGATAAATATCACAGGAATACAGTCAATAAAAACACAACCAAACAAGCAAACAAACAAACAAAATCAGCGAGTACATTGGTGTAATACAGCAAGAGCAGCAGCGAATAGCTTCGGTTTTTTGTAGCTTCCTCTTTTTTAATGGTGATTCAGGGTATGTATTTAGGATGATTGTTCCAGAATCCAACACGATTTGATCACATTTTGCACACCTGTTCTTAATTAGCAGTTTTATCGGGGAACGTACCCTATCAGTATTCTTGCAAAAAATCGTCAATTGAATTTCGGCTTCATATTTTGAATTCAAAAGAAAAACTTTTACGCGAATCCTCTAACGCCAGTTCAAATATAACTGACAGTTTTCAATCAAAAATCAAATTGTTACTTCAGAATTGCATTTCTCTCATGTATGGGAAAACCAAACACATTTTTCCATACAAACATTACTAAAAGCAATTAGTACATTGAAACTAAAACAAGACATTATTGGATTGAATCCATACATAATGATGAAAATTAAGACCAGGGTAATAAATTAAGAACATACCGGAAGGTAAAACTCTAATTAAAAGGGAAAAATATTTATTATATAACTCTGATAAAAATTTAAACCAAAAAAAGCAACAGTAAATAAACAACAAAGAGGTAGATTCAATAAACTTGATTTGAGACAAATTGTCCTCTGTATAATATTAATGTTGAAGATGAATTCCATTTTGTCTAATATTTCCAAAAATAGAAAAAATGGGGAATTTCGAACTGTAGATTAAAATTTTTCATTGAATTAAGCTCCATTCTTTCCACAATATACCACGGTGTGGATTTTTATTCCAAATACAATTCTGATTCTGGTTCACCTTGATGAAAAAATTCTTACCGCGTACGCATACGACATTTGTTTCATTGTTGCATCATCTGCTTACTGTATGTGATTTTGTGATATTGTGATGATGATGATGATGATGATGATGATGATGATGATGATGTGGGTGCGTGTATTATTGATTGATTGGCCGAACGTCTAGCAGAAATATTTCATGCATATTTAGGATGAGAGCATATTAATGAATGAAGAATAATTTCTGTTTTATATTAGATCAACACGCTTTATCTTTTTTTACGTGCTAGATCATGGAAGCAGCAAATATTAAAAACACATGCAACTTTACCAAGACACATTATTTTTAACTTTGGACACACTAGTCTTCACTCCAACTCTTAAATGCTGCATGCTTAGCAGAGAAGCAGCAAACACCAGCTTTGATGGCTTTGGTTTGACCCGGCCGGGGATCGATCTCGATTTTCGAACTCAAGGCGAACACGCTTACCATTACACCACCGAGGCGATGCTTGTGAAACAAATGTAACGAGTCATTCCGTTTCATGATATTTACACTCTGACTGACAAATATAAATCTCATCCATTGCAAGTCTTGTATCAAACCAAACAAAGCATATAGAAATTCAAAAATGAACCATCCGGTAACGGGAGTGTTTTACGGTTCTAGCAAACCATTGTGGAATTACGATTGGGACGATCTCCACGAGCTTTCAAGTTATTTCCTGTTTTCTAACGTTTGGTCCCTCTGAAGGTTAATCAATTAAAGCTCTTCGTTTGCAGTGAACTTTATCATTTTTAATCGTTGTTTTTCTATTTTGTCTACAATCTCTTTGATTAAAGAAAGAAATGCAATGCACTATTTTTAAAGGACTTGTTTCGTGCCCAACGGAAATCTAGTAAACTAAAGGAAAAACAGCTTAACGAGAAATTATCCAGTGCACAATTCAGAGAAGATGTCAATTGTGTCTTTCTGGCATATTTTCCTTATTCTTTCTTTTAAATAATTGAAACGTTAATAATGGACCAAATAATTGTCAATTCTTAATCAAAGTTGGTTGCAATGATTACATGAAGACAAAATACTTTAACATACATATATTATCGTCGAAAAAAGACGCCTCATGACTTTTCTTTATACATGGTTTATCGCGTGTTCCGTTTTTGGGACAACCACCTTGTTTATACTCATAATAGATCAATGATCTCGTTTTATGTTTATCCTCACATTTACCATTCCTTTTTAGAGGTAAGATAAATTGAAATCCGTTTAAGCAAATTGCACGCAGTCGTTTACATACTACCAAAAGCTATCATTCGGGATGAATCTAATGAAAAAAAGCAGAATTAGATGATAAAAGTTCTCATCTTCTGCGAAACAACTTTTTTTCACCATTTGACCCAATTTGTACCAAAAATCGGGAAATGATACAAAAAATGCTTATTCCTAGTTCTGACATTTATATTTGGCTTATTGATGTTCTTTATGTCATGAACTATCATCTATTTCATTGTGGTCAGTCGATGCAAACTTGGGGTTATTGCGTTTGACTGTTCTTCATTTAATTCGTCACTGGCGGGTCTGATGAAGCTAAAACCAGACACTCGATTTAGACGAAGTTAAATGTGGCCTTTGAATATTTGTAAGTAAAGTTTGTAGGATGTGGATCTTTCTGTCATCAATTTTATGTTCTTTGTTTTAAATATAACAGTCGAACTATAAAAACCGAACAGAAATTCACTCTATCCGACTAGCCGGAACGGGAATTATTAACAATTTACTTAATTAAAATACAAGTTTAGGTCTATGGTCAAATTGTTTCTGTTATAATGTCTCCATTTGATTTATTCACGAACTAATGTTTTTAAAGATGTGTCTAAATACAAAATACATATGTTGAATAAATATGGAGAATTGAGGTAAGCAAAGTAACCCTTTACCAGTAGCACTGGAACTAAAACGTAGGAAGTCCATGATCCAAACATAGCAAAAGAAGCACTCAAATCTAAAAACACTTGTCTCGAAATACTAAGGTTATGTTGCGACCTTAACATTGTAGAAAACATTTCTCTTAGAAATGTGTTTGCAAAAGGGCCGAAATTCCATAAGCTTAATCCATAAACTGGAAGTTCAATTTTAAGATCCTAATCAGTTCTGTCGATTATATGCCAAAGATTGTGCGAAACGCGAAGGAGAGGAACTAGATACCCCTTCCGAATGGGTGAAGGCTGTGAGGTCGTTACACATATTCGAATTCACATGTTGAGAGGATCTTTTAATACAAATGCTAAATCGATCTTTTAAAGATCCGAGTGTTGCCAGACATCTCTCTGATCTACATGACAAATATGTTGTCGTCTCTGCTGCAAAGCCCCAAACAACATTGGTTTTGGTTGTGAATCACATTACATAGACTGCTAAACTAAAGGAATAGGGTGATGACATTTCATTTTGCAATCATATATATACCCCTAAGACACTTACCAAAGAATAAATCCTGGACAATCAACGGTCATTTTTGTCGTCTTTTGACATTTCAATCAAACAGGAAGAATTTGCTCATTGTCACTTTACTGGATTTTAAATTACATAAGTGTCCTTACAAACAGAGTTACATTGAAGTATCTGCAATATGCTCCAACAAACCTCTTTCCTAGTTATTGACAATAAGTTTATCAGACATAAAAATGAGCTTAGAGTTACTCTGAAACTAGCCATTCTAGAGGTGGCGTTCGTGGGTCAAATGCGGATTCTAAAAAATTCCAAAGATCTGTTAAAAATCAATGTCCCTTTTCTCTTGCAATAACATCAATAAATTTGATTTTTCAACCATATTTACCACTTTTCCCAATTCAAAACTGAAAGAAAAATTAAAAGCTTTGGCTCATCTTTTTTGTTAAAAAAAGATGGCAAAAGCAGGTGCAAATATTTGGTTCTAGGAAGAGACAAACCTATACTATATGTCAAGCTTTTCTGGGGTGCGAATATCGGGCTTTATTAAATTATAGGTGCGTTTCCTCCTTGGATTTATTTTAATTCAAAAGAAAGAATTATCCCACGGTTAACTGTCCATGCCTTACACTATGTAAAAGTGTTTTACATGCTATTATCTATCCCTGAATTTCTCTACGGGGATTTAACGTTGGAGGTTGGCCATCTTTGATAAAGTAATTTGAAAAATTGCGCTCATTTTTTTATTCGGACCCCCTCTTGCGATATATATCAGAATAATTACTTTTAAAATGCCATTCAAGCCCGCCACTAAGCATTTTTGCAGGTTAATCAATCTTAGTTAAATTACCTTATTATTACAGAGTTGACAATGTATACTCCCGGTCTCGCGCTAGCGCGTGCAATTGCCAACTCCGGCAAACAAATGGCTAATTTTATAATGTAAAACCCCCGTAGAGAATGAAAAACTCGACGCAGCTTAAAACATATCGCGATTGCTAAAAAGTATTATTGCAAGTCACTTGCACTTTTTTCTATCTACAAATTTAACACAATTTTGTAAAAATGCGATAGACAGTTTTTCTTTCACAGCGTATTTTTCCATTCCAGCAAACTCTGACATAGAGTATAATTGTTATTGACCACTCTGATTCTAATAAAAAGTACTCTGAAGATGGTTTCACTTTCCGCTATATAGATGATGTTTTTTTTCTGTGAATAATTCTTAGTTTGGTGACTATGTTGACCGCATATATCATCTTCAAGGATACTACAGAAACAGAAATGTCTGCGTCAGACCTCGACATACACCTATAAATTGACAGTAAGGGCGGGTTAAGAACTTTACGACGAGAGAGATGGCTTTGATTTTTCCAATGGAAACCTTCCGTTTATATCTAGCAACATTTCAGCTGCATCTGTATACGGAGTATATATATCTAAGTTGATGCGCTACACCAGGGCGTGTGCTTCCTATCAGAACTTTATTGATAGAGGGTTGCTGCTGACAAGAAAGCAACTGAAGGAAGGGTTTCTCAAGGAAAGGTTTAGGTCATCATTCCGGAAATTCCTCGGTCGTCTTCATGATTTGGAGAATCGATCTAAAATATCCATATTACTAATGAGAATGGATATCTTCCCACTGTCATGACAACAAATCCGTTTCTATACCGGTTGTGACTAACACCGATTGCGATTAAACATCTGCTTCGTCAAATAAGTAACACGACTGGTGGAGCAAGAGTTGATAACCCTTTTGGAGCACCTAGTTTTTGTAGGCTTCGTGTTGCTCTATCTGTAGATTTAAGAGTAGCGTTGTGCGAACTATGTTTTACTTTCAGTTTTTTACTGCCATTGTCTTGTCTGTCTTCTGATTTAACGATTTCTATCTGCCTCTTTGGTATCTTCGAATTCCTTTTCATAAAGCCGAATGAACAGCTGAAGGGCTATTAGCCCGGTAAACTGGACAAAAAGCCACACTGATTTTAAAAGTGTAATCGATGCATGCGTCCCAAATTTAGATCATGACAATGATAAGAGTAAGGAACACCGTTTCTTCACTTGATGAACTGACATGTGTTGCACCTTGTTATATAGAGAAATACGATAGCGTTATCGTCGGAGATCATGAATGTGACATCGTACTTTTGATTTTGCTCTGTGCAATTATGACTAAATTGATACTATTCCTTTTCGTTAATATTTTGCAGTCTTTACAAGCAATTAGTGTTGAAGACTTTAAACAGAGGCTGGCAACTATTGATGATTTCATGACTAAACGAATAGCTGATTTAAAAACGGAAGTAGTGTACCTAAAAAACACAAACCATCAAATAACAGAACGCATGCTACAATTTGAAAAAGTTATTGGTCGTCAACAACATGAAATTTCGGTTTTACGTGACGCTTTAGAGAAACTTAAGACCTCAAAGATAGTAAACAATCAAAACTGTTTTAACAGAACTTCAGGTACCGATTACGGCACAAGTAGGAGATTCAGGAGAATTGAAGGATTCAGCGATCGTAATGAGCAAACGTTAGCGGGTAAATGTTTTGTTTGTTGTTTTTTATAATTATATAAGATCAATGTTCTAAACTCTTCAAGGTATAGTAGTTTTCAAAACATAAACAAAGTTTGAACTTTTTTAAAGAGTTCTAGGGATATTCTTTTTATAACATACCATACAGTTTGAACACAAAAGAAGGTTACAATAATTTACGCCACACTCATTCAAAGAATTAAAAATATGCATATAGCAATTTAATATCAGTAAGATCGTACTCTCTTTTAAGATTTAAATTCAAAAGTTAAAAAGGGTAGTTTATACAATTAAATTATGATAAAAGGGATGATTTTTCATTTCCTTTAATTAACTTTCCGTTTGTGATGGGGACGGGCCTTTAGCACCTTCGTGTGGGGTTTACTTTTCACAACTAGTTTGATTTGCCTGTGATTGCATCAAAGTTTTTTCGTACTATAATGATTGCAATCTATATCTTGCTGGTAAACCTTTGCAGCAGAGATATAGTTATCACAAGCTTCTCAAGACTTTTATAACAATTTATTACCGTTACAAAGATTTAAAACAAAAATACGGCTGCAAAGTAAAGTTTTGATACGACAAGGGATATCACACCCGACGTTCTATGAAAACATATAAAGCTTACAAATTTAAAGATGTTCCCTTAAACTCACCGATCCGTTAAACAGACTAATTCACAAGGGGTACACGTTCGGCGTTGTGGTCAAGACATTAAAACTTGTTTTTGTTGGTACAGATATTAATAAGCTGATCGCATCATTACACAAATACCTATAAATTTGGCATTGCATTCATCTTATCTTTATTTACGTTTATTGAAAACATAGAATTGAACCGTCAGACATACTGTGTTTGATGACATTTCATGTTACGAGGCTTGGTGTTTTATCAACAGAAATCTCTCCCTGAACTTGCTGTCAGTAATTGCGAGCTTTATTAGAGATGTATCTTCTTTTTGCATGTATTTTTGTTAAGTATATTTATTGTAATTAAGGTACTCTCTAATCGGATTGGGTGTCTTCGAAAGACAATTGTACATGAAAAATAGAAAGATTGACATATTAGTGAACTTGTTATAATTCTTGTCTGTTTCAGAAAACCTCATTTCAAAACGACAACATGGACCTCCAAAACCAGCTTTCTATGCCTATATGAACGCTACTGAAATTAGTCCAGGTAAACACCACACTCTGATCTTTGACAAGGTTATGACAAACATTGGATACGCCTACAGTAAATATTCAGGCACCTTTAGAGCACAAAATCCCGGGCTGTACGTTTTTTCCTTTTCTATAATACCTTCTGGTGCATCTCATATTCCCATTGAAATTGTTAAAAATTTTGACGTAGTAGGAACATCGATCACCGGTAGTTACCACCATCTTGCTTCATCGACCATTGTGATTCAGATGTCAGCGGGAGATGAATGTTTTATCAGAACCAGCCGAACAGTAGATCCGAGCGGTTCAATATATAGTGAACCTGATGGAAGATCATCGTTTGCAGGATTTTTTCTTTACTAATATTAAACGAAGTAGAAAACGCAATATACATGTTATGTTTTCAAAGCGCTAGGTGAGCTTAAATGTTGTCATTATTTTCTGTCCGTCGTCGTTTGTTATAGAACCGCAAATTATAATACACGAGAACCTAAGAACGCTTTTCTCTAGAACTGCAGAATGGACTTTAGATTGTTCGCTGCTCAAGTTCAGCCATTTTGGACGGATTTTGGAACTTCTCTGGTTTTATCAATTTCTTAGCATTAATATGATTTGCCCACTGCCACTTACTTTTCTTTTAACAATTTAATTTAACACTTTATAGTGCCATTCGAGAAGGTTTTACGAAATTCTTGTTATTTCATCTTGGGTTTTTATTGACAGAACCTACTAAAACAAAACCTATGGAAAATCAGGAGAAATCCCATTTCCCGCCAAAATTTCAATGCTTATATCTAAAAAACAAGCACACTGACCCATGACTTTTTCCGCTTATTTTGTTACAACATTAATATTCTTATAACCTATCACAGTTATTTGAAAACCTTTTTTTCCAAACAGAGTAGCGAACATCTGTAACATCTTAAACCAGCAGAATTAAAGAACATATTGAAAAAAAAAATAAAACGGACAAAAATCCAAATTATTTTACACGATACAAGAAAATGGACGGAGAAAAGGTTTTTCATAATTTTTGCACTATTTGAAAATATATTTAAGATTGATGTAGCAGTTTTTATGAGGAAAAAACTGCTCACATTTTACAACATTTCAAGTTTCGTACTTAATTAAAAATCAACTTAATTTATGATGGTAAAATACTAATGAAGAAAGATCTTCCTCCTTATTTAGAACAGAAATGGACAAGAACATTCTGCAGATTTAATGTACCAATCGAATACACAGAAAAATTTAACTTAAACTTGTTGCCGAATCTCGAAGGCAATATGCCAGATATTGCATGGCCATGTTTTTTTTCATTTTATAGGTTTAGTGACACTCAATTTTGAAACACTTATTTACAATCGAACAGAAGGTCTATAGAAGTGATGTCTGTTGTAAAAATCTGGGTTTACGTATGTGATGAGCACACAATGCGGTCAAAATATTTTTTGCACAAAAAGAAACCTGTAACTCTATGTCAAGCTTTATTGGAGTGCGATTTTTGGACTTTATAAAATGATATGTGTTTTTCAGCGTTTGTACGAGGAATTCGAAGATACCAAAACGAATTCGAAGATACCAAAGGGGCAGATAGAAATCATTTATTCGGAAAACAGACTTCATTTAAATCAAGAGAACGAATAATATCACGGTTAGCAGTTCATGTTTTACACTATGCGTTAGGTTTAACAAACTATCATCTGCCTCTGAATTTATCTACAGGTAGTTAGCCTTGAGGGTTGGCCATCTTTGTTTTTGGCGGGAGCGCTTAAGCTTGAATAGATAAAGTTATTTTAAAAAATGCACATATTTTTTTATATTCGAACGCTCTCTCGCGATTAATATAAGAAGAAATACTTTTATAATTCCATTCAGGTGAACCACCGACCTCGGGCAGGTTACTGACAAACCTTTTCATGTGTGATGCGAGTTAAACACAACCCGTTTTTTATGGTACAAAGCCAAGAGAGAACTCATGCCATATATGTGATAGGCTAAAGCGATCTGTACAGGTAAGTTTAAAATCAACTACCTAGACCACTCGAAGACTTCGAAAACTATTGCACTTATTATTTGTTCCTGCTATCGGATTTCCCATTTCGGTTTTTTTTATATGAGTGCTTATTTTGCTATATTTGGATTTTTAACTAACTATGTTTCGGTTCTAATGCTAGCGATAAGAGTTAACTCCCTGAAAATTACCTATAGCATACCTAAATTTTTCATATTAATCCAGCATTGGTAATTTTGTGTTTTCGAACAGTTTGACTGATCTTCATATTTTTGGCCCTTAGCGATGAAAGTAATCCAGAAAGGCTCTTAACACACAATTTGTCTTTTGAATATTTGTTATTAACGTATATAAACAGTGGATCGAGTCTTTTGTAATATATTCCATATTCTTTCCTTTGTATAAATATACCCTTGTCTCCAACTTACGAACAAGTTTGACCGTGTATTACGCCGTTATAGTAAACTCCTCAATCCGACGTCTTTTTCGGGTTTAGTTATCTACCAATTGTCTTTTCGTTTGATTCAACGGAGAATAATCGTCTATCATATATTAATTCTGCTCGGCAATTTACATTTTACCTAATTTTAGTCCTATACATGCTGCCGATCCTTTTTATTTTTGTACAATTTTTGGACAATATTTTTTTTCTTTTTTCAAGTGTGGAAAAGAAACAATAAATTTTTGCTTTCTTGCTTAAATATCGAATTAATTGCTTTATAACTCTAATATAAATTATTTACCATGATAACATAAAGAAGAAAATGACATTAAAACCGGTTTTGTTGGTACAGAAATTAATATTAATAAACTAATCGCATACTTACACAAATATTAATAAAATTGGCATTGCATCCATCATGTCTTTCTTCACTTTTATTGACAACACAATATTAAATTGTCAGACATAATGTGTTTGATGACATCTTTTGTTGAGAGGCTTGATGTTTATTCATCAGGAATCTCATTCTGAGCTTGCTTTACTGTAAGGATTAATTGCTTTCTTTTTGCATGTATTTTTGTTTTGTAAATTTGTTGTAGTTAAGATACTATCTAGTCGGATTGGAAGAGGTCCGGTTGCATAGTTTGTCGGTTACTGCTTTTGTTTATTTTGGGTTTTTTCTTGACCACTCATTGGGCTTGGGTATCAACCAAACTAGTTTCACCCAACACGTGTCATGTAGGAATTGTGATCATAGGTTTGTCTTTGTGTTTAATCTTTTTTTCACTTGTAAATTTTTGGTAGTATTCAGGTAAGAGCAGTATTACTTAACGCATATAAGATTTTTTATTTTGGGCAATTAAGAGCTTTTCACAAGGAGTGGTATTTCAGTTTTGTTGAGGGCCTGGTGGAGACCTCTAGATATGTGAATTCCCTCTCTTTTTCTAGTGGTTAGAATGCAGTCTTTCTGAGAGTTACCCCATTTCTTATTTTTATATTAATGTTCCAAATACAACGTCGAAATTGTACCTTTTTGAAGATTAGTTTGGGTACCGGAACAGTGAGTTTCAAGTTCATTTTAAAATTTTTACGTTTTTCCCCAGGATGCGATATCTCTTGTCATATTAAATTTCTACATTGCAGTCGTATTTTTTAATTTAATTTATTGTAACAGCTATTAAAATTTGTAAAATTCATTAGAAGCTTGTGATTTATGTATCCATTCTTTAAAGGTTTACAAGAAGGTCAAGGGTTGCGATCTTTTAAGTCAGAAACTGAAGTGCAAATAAGGCAAACTGAACTAGGTTTATGAAATGTAATTTCCATAGGAACAGGAAAAGAAAAATCGTCCCTTTATTATAAATATTAGTGCATGAACAACCCTGCTGAATTTTTAAATCCCAATCTAAAAAGGAAAAACCATCATTCTTTTAAAGGTGAGTTCTTTTGGATAGATTGTTGTTTTGCAAATGTTTAAAAATCTAGATTAAGTAAAGCTAAAACATCATAAAAATATCTAAAAGTTTTATTAAACTGGTCCATAAAATCCTGTATTTTTTATAAAATCTGTGATTCATAACAATATAAAAAAATAAATATTTTTGATTAATTGATTGCTGCTAAACGTCCAGTGGGTCATATTTTAGCCAAATTCAGGACGGGAACAAATTAATAAACAATACATCAATATGTAGAATGTGAGAAGATGAATGGGAAAAGGATGAACAATAAGACTGCCTTTAGAAAAATCAAGAATTGGATAGGGACGGAAAAATTCGCTTTGTAACTGCTCGCCTACTCACATCTCACAACTATAAAAACGGTTAATCCTCATTAGGCTCCACGGTCAGACTTCTGTACTATAAGGGGTTTTTTACTGCAGGGAATGTGGGATTTTCTAAACACGTCACCCATTATATGGTCCAAGGTCATGTATCTGTCTTAGTTTGTTCTCAGTTTGAAATTTTCCCCTCAACTCAAAAACTAATAAATCAAATGACAGAATTTCAATATTCGATGAAAACTCAAGGAATTGAGAAAATTTCAATTTGAAATGTTTTATTAACTTTACGCCAGGAGGGAGTAATAATTCGCATATAGTTAAAGCTACAAAAGTTTTGTTGCGCATGCAGATTCTCAATCAGGGGTAGAAATTTCTTCTATAGGTTTAAAGTTGATAAGGCCAAAAAATGACCTGCTTAAGATTTGTATGTGATTAAAGTCAATTTTAGTTCCTTTAAATAATGGGAAAATGAAGCTGGCGAGTTTATTTGTAAAACATTACATAAGAAAAGCTGGTTGCACATTCCAATTCATTGTTCATCCGTTTCTAGGACTTCAAATGTTAATTCTGGTTTGCAATCTTTTCGCCTCTCATCATAAAAACGAGATTTTTAAACTTTTAAAAGTTGAGGATTAAACCATTTTAGGAAGTCGGTTTATTACAGGCAAAAAAGTGCACTAGTACATGCGGACCCACTCGCATGCAACTATCCTAAGCAATGCCCAATTATTTGGTTGTAACTTGGAAAAATATTGAAAATTTAATGAGACTGATTTGCTTTTACATTAAATAGAGGATTAGAAAATATTTTAAATTACTGATATTTCTAATATTTGGTCATAAGAATGGTCAAGTAACAATTGAAGTGCTGATGGAATTTATGCTTGATTGACTTGGTTAGGAATCTCAATCCTACCTTAGAATGGACCTGTCAAGGTTAACGGGAACAAATATTTACTATTGAGTTATAATGGGAAAAATTATTAAATCAATTTTTGATAAGGTACGTATCCTCATTCTCTTTGTTGTGACCAAAAATGAACAAATTTGCTTGGCAATAAAAGTTGTTAGACGGCAAAATCCGTTATTTCAAGGAACTGAAATGGACATTAATTAGGCGATATGTCAAACTACCTTTTGGCGGACGAACAAATACATATCTGATGTTTAAACGTTTGAAGAATCCGGAGCAGCATTTTTTCAACAACAGTTGTACATACATATTGTGACGGTCATGTTTTAATATCCCTGACCCCACTGGGGTAAGTGGTCACTGGTGTTGTGACCCTTTTCACTGGTAGCGTGAGCCTGAGCTGCTGGTTACACAGCTGGGTTAAATACCATTGGTAACATGGTTT
>JAULBM010331617.1:0-13003 GCA_032357055.1 Geukensia granosissima
ACATTTGAAAATTGAAAAATCCCCCTTTGGACCCTCCTTAAAAAACGGTCAAGGCTAGATCACCCAAAATCAATCCCAACCTGTATTTTATATAAGGTATCATTATGTTAAAATTTGAAATGGATCCAAATATTAAAACTAAAGTTATTGATTGGAAACCAAACTGTCTACGGACGACGACGCCGACATGCCCATAACATAATACGACCACAAAATTTTTGCGGTCGTATAATCAGAATATTCTTATTCCCTGAATGAATTGAAATCACATTTTTATCAAAATTATTAAATTATTAAAACTTTCAAACATAATGAATTTTTCGGCAAGAAATGCGTGTAGCATGTATTCCACCCCCACCCCGGTTTAAGACAGAGAAATCGCGATCCGTCAAAACCATTGATACTACTGCCCAAATGTAGTCCTTTCTTTAACCTACAGGTTATATTCCGGCTATAATGCATTATATCTGGAAAGACTGCAATAAAATATTATACTATAATCCCTTGTATGTAACGTCACTTATCATCTCATCAATTTGAACAATTGGTTTGTTTTATCGACACACGATTCAATCAAATATGAGAATTTCTGCTTAATAAGATAATGTGGAAAACCCATTCCTAACAATACCATCTTTAAATAAAGAAATAAACTTTATTATTTTGGCAAATATAAATAAAGACATCCTTAATTTATAAAATACATCCATCTCATTTTGAAATTACTGAATCTCCGATTATGTCTTACACTTTCGAAAAGCCACAAAAGATATTATTATACCAAAGCAGATAACTCTGAAAATTCAGATATTTACAGAAATGGCTAACAATCGTGTGACTGTAAAAAGTTTAAAATACAAATACGAACCTAACGTCCCTGTTAATGATGAAGACATTAGCATCGTCGAGGCATGAGGGTGATTTTAAAGTTCTCAATAAGACCCCAAATAACGTCATGCTTTTAAAATTAGTTAGAATGAATATAAAAAAACCAAAAACAGCAATTTAGTAAAAACGATATCATAATTTTAAACTTATTTGGGGAAAATTTTCATTCTAGTTGGACAATAAATTTCGGCGATTTGCTTATTTACCAGCTACAAAACTGATACGTTACCTTCGAAATTTTTTCCAAAAGTTTCCAAACAAAAATTCACGCCATTTATATGAGCACGACCATATTTGCTCCAAACCCAAAAGTACTGCGGAAAAATCGACGAGTTCAGGGCTAGAATTACCATACAA
Source organism: Geukensia granosissima (assembly GCA_032357055.1). Taxonomy (NCBI): domain Eukaryota; kingdom Metazoa; phylum Mollusca; class Bivalvia; order Mytilida; family Mytilidae; genus Geukensia; species Geukensia granosissima. The sequence continues at coordinate 1,246 of JAULBM010331617.1, forward strand.
GAAGAAAAAATGTTACTATAGTTTAAAAAATACTAGTGTATAAATTTGTGTATTTTCAATTAAAAATAATCAAGTACTTACTCTCATGTACTTAAATCAAGTGTTCCCGTTTTCTTTATAACTATGCGGACAAAACTTGCACTAATACGGAGATGAATATCCCAATGCAAGTATCTGATAATGTTTATGCTGATTCACGTGTTTTCAACAAAAACCAGCGGTAAAGTTCATTTTTATAATTTCAACATCTCATTACCGAGGGCTTAATTTACGTTAAAAACGCTATAATAAACTGTGTACAAAGTTCGGCCTCCAAAAGTTGCTAAAAAAAGAATTAAACCCAAAATATACTGCAAAGTTTCGTGCAGTTAATTGTCAAAATGTGTGTTGAATTGCGGAGAAAGTTTGCTTTCTTAAGTGTCATAAAATTTGAGAACTACCGTCAATTTGTTCAGTTGTTATAGTGCAATGGAGTACTAGTATATGAAACGTCAAATTCCCTCACAAAATTTTGTTACGGACTATGAGTGCAATACTTTTCGATTAATGCTTTAGATTTTAAACAAATGCAGCAAATTTATGTAAAACACTGTTTGATATAGTCTGGCAAGTGGGCTTGTGATTACATTTTAGGACATATTCCACCAGCAGACCATTTTAATGTTACCACCCAGTTTTAGACTGTATCTGACAAATTGAAAGTTCCTTCTAGGCACTGGCTTCCCTAACTCCATGTAAATCTCGGTTTATTTCAGCTTTAAATAAATGCTGTACCTCTCATATTTAAGTTCCGTTGACTATGACATGTATTATTTTAATAACTTTTAAAATCTTATTTATAACAAAGTAATAAATGCTATGAAAATTCCTCAAACTATTTTTTTTTTGGGGGGGGGTTGAAAAATTCGCTGGATGTTTTAGACAAACTTAAGTCTGCTCAAGTACCTGTTAACACTATATAAAGTTTTGGTCTTTATACTTTTTATATAACTATACCTCATACACTTACCAAGGAAAGGTTTTTTCTCAATATGTTATAATAAATTCAATTAATTTTTAGCGATAAACGATATAAAAAGATACAAATTGGACATCTGATATGGAAATAGCCATCGAATTCCTTCTGGATAATATTTATGTACTATTCGGCCACAAGATTTATCTGCATATAGTTGGTATACCTATTTACGACAATTGCACTTCCCTCATTCCAAATGTTTGTAGCCATAATTCAATCAGCCCATCCAAACAGCATTTAGTTGTTGATCAGTCTAACACCTTTAAATATCTGGATTAAGTCTAATCTTTATGCAACCCAGAGTTTAAAACATTCTGAAGAAATTTATTCAAAAGAACTTACTTTAAATGAAATCAAATACAAATAATGTTCATGCTCCTATTTTAGTTTTGGATTTTACTATCGAATAATCTTTTTTCAAAAGAATTTGTATGATAAAGGGACGGTGGTTCGTTCTCCATAATTAACTTTCCCCTTTTTGAGAGATATGTGTCTTAACACCTTCTTATGGTGTATACAATTCACAACTTGTTTGATTTTTCGGTCTTTGAACTAAAGTTTCTGATTTGCACGATCGCAAACTTCACCTAACTGGTACATTTTTGCAGCAAATATTCACACAATTTGAACCCCGCCACATAAATCATGTGCCTGTCACAAGTCTGCAATCGAGGTCATGCATTGGTTGCTTTTTGTCTTTCGCGTTGCTATTTGTATTGATATGTATAACGTTGAAGCAATATTTTCAAAATTCTACGTATACAGGTTATATGTGTTTTGAGCAATCTAGAGCTCGTCACAAAAAGTAGTATGATTCTACCTTTCGTGAAGGCATTGTATTCTTTCTTGTTTGTGTTCTCGAGATTGCAATGTCAGTCAACATTCCCGGTTTGACTGGCCGTCGGTTTTAGTTTGCTTCCTGGACTTAATTCTATCTGTTCAATTAAATTTTGAAAGAAATTGAAATCAGAATTTGATGTTAATTAATAAGTTAAGTAATAAATCAACATAAATTCAATTCTTTTGACATGAAATTTATCAAACAATGTTTTACAGAAATTTGCTGCATTTGCTAAAATTGTAAAATACTGAAAATACGCAAAGGCCTTGAAAAGTAACGCACTTAGTAGTGGTTCCTGCCGTCGAATTTGGCTTCCCATTTCGATTTGTTTGGATGTGAGTACTTCTTTTTCTATATTTGAATCTTTGACTTCCTATGTTTCGGTTCTAATGCTACTGATGAGAGGTTACTCCTTGAAATGTACATATAGCATACCTAAATTTTCAATATTTATTTAACATTGGTAATTTTGTATTTGTATAGGGATTGCCGTTATATGATATCCCAGAAAAATATCCATTAAGACAATTATAACTATATTATACATGAGAGTTAATTATTTTAGTAATAAATATCTAAAAAGATATGGTATGGTGAGAATACGTGTAGATTTAAGAAGCAAAGCTCATCTATAGTTTAATTCTTTTTCAAGAGATTTGGCTGTGCATTGAAATGGTGTGCAACATTGAGTTTAAAGATCATTTGAACTCACCATTACCCAAATACAGAGTGCTGTCGCGAAAAATCAACAACTCCCGCCGGTGAATTGTTTCCTTTTGTTTATAGCTATTGTAAATTCGATAAAAACCAAGGTGTTTAATCAATAATAAGATACGATTTTTTATCATCATGACTAAAACTGTTGTATATATGTCATTAGTCGACATCGTAAGAAATGGAACTAACGGAACACGCCCTTCTATTTTTCGCGTGGTTGGAGAGCAGTCTCTCTGACATTAACCCCATATCTGTTCATTTTCATATCTAATTGTTGTACAAACCTTAAACAAGGATGGAATTACACTCCACTCCTTGTGACGTGTCGTAGATCTTCCCACAACAAAATTAATGTGTTTTCGATGAATAAATGAACCTTGCCCTTTTATTAAACATATAAATAAGAAACGAAACAACGTGAAAGACAAAGACAAACAATGATTTCAATTCTGACTTGCGACATGATGCGAGTGGTGGAAATTAACATGTTTTGCTGGTAACAAATCCCACACATCGAGACAAAATCAAAGCGAACAAAAGACTGTGATTTATTCAAATGCAGACTAAATCCGATTATCTCAGAAAATCGTGAAAGACATCAAAAGTTGTCCTTCTTTCACTAATGTTGGAATATTCATCCAAATTTGAAAATCGCGCCTTCACGGCATCTGATTTTGTGACGTTTTAGGATACGCATGCGCTGTCTTCCTTTTCGAATTGACAGCGCAAGAGAGTGCCCAGAAAGAACAGAGCTCCTTACAATTTCCAAGTATTGTTTTAAAAAAAAAAGGTGGTAAGGTATAGAGAATGGTTGATACACATCAATAGACGGAAGTCAACAGTCCGTAGTTACTATTCCAAATTTCCATTCATATTTAAGCCATGAAACAACATCTGATCTGCACTTTGCGGGTTGGCAGACGATAATTGCTGCATATAGCACATGTCAGATATGATCACTGCAAAAAATATAGTAATTCATCGCTGTTATGATTACAGGGTTAAACTTTTTTCATCAAAAATAAACAAAAACAATTAACTTAATAAAATCTCACACCACTAGTTGTCACAACGGCCTACTAAGGTCTTAGAGCACAGAGTTCAGGCAATTTAAAAGTATATATTAACATATTGAAACAGAAAAGAATATATACAATGCATTGTCAACAATCGTTCACAGCGCAGAATCCACCCTCATTAAATTATGTGAGAGGTTCCCAGATTGAAGTAGATTTGTTAACTTTCTTGGAAAGCATCACTCCCCTCTCCCCTTTTTACGCTGAGCTTCTGTTTCCCAGGGCCAGCATAGAAAATTTCTCAATTTTCATTATTTCATTTTATTGTGGATTTTAAGCGTACACTGCTGATTGATTAAGGAATAAGGAATCTTGACTTAAGGTCTAATAGTTTTAACAAGGAATAAGGATAAGGTGAAAATATAAAATGTTTATTGTCAGATATAAGGAACTTTGTTACTGGAATAGTTCGGGAGCTTGCCATTTACACTGGTCGGCGGCTCCATCGTGTTTGTAAGCCGTGGCCGTGCTTTATGTACATATTGCCTTAAAAAATTAAATATGTATGTTTATATATTTTGTTTTCCTTATTTTCCCCGATATGTCTTGAGATAATGTAATAATCACGCAACAGAGCAGCCAATCCAATTAGAGAGTACCTCAACAACAATGATAATTATAAACAAAATCACATTCACAATGAAAATATCTCTATAAAGAATGTACACAGTTATGACAGCATGATAATGTACAATCTCGATAGTAAATGAAAAGATATAGGGTAAATGTCAGAGAGACAGGACTCCAACCACGAGAAAAATAGAGAAGTTTTCAAATCTGGAGATCACTGTACTGCATGTACGTCTGAAAATTAAATATACTTTTTTACTTTAATAATAATTTTAGAAATACTGAAAATGGATTATCTCCAAGCCATCCGGATGAGATTGCAAATCCTGCCGTTTTTTAAAACAGACAAGCTTACCATTTACTAGGTTATTCACCTTTTAATTTTATAAAAGCTTTTCACTAAAATTACCAATAAAATAAAAATAGTATGGTCCGGTGAAAGCAATAAAACTGAATCCATTTTTAACTATTTTTATGTTAATTATTTTATGAGGTTATTACTTATATATATAAGTCCTACTAAATCGTACGTTCTGATATTTAAATGGATGGAGCTAAGAGAAATATTTAATAGCACCAATACCATGCCTATATACAAGAATAAAAATCGAAAATAAACTAAGGATTGTCTTATGTACCAGTTTTAAGTAGTCCTAGAACGATTTTGCTTTTCTTTATGTTTTAATGGATAAATTTGGAATGTTTTGTCGAAGTTGTGGCTTTCGATATCATTTAAATATCGGCCCTGTTTGTACATCTAGAATCTTGAGTTCCACTATGAAAGCATTTTTTGTGCATCGTTTGTCGAAAAACCTCTGATGTACGATTATAGCCTTTCTCCTGATTCAGGGTACCGTGTACTATGTCCCGACATCAGGAACACCGTTTATGAATAAGTCATAAAAACATACATAACCATGCTCTTTTGACCTTTCATTACCTCTCTCATACATGTATATGTTAGAAAGCAGACATAAAGAATGTATACAATTCGCTGAATATGGAATAAAGATTATAACAGGTACAACTAGGTCTTTTCATAAACTGACTGAGAATTTGAAATTGTCAGTAGGAGAAAAACATAACTTAATGATTTAAAGATAATATGTATTTTCTAATCTAGGGCTTAATGCTTCATGTCAGAATGATTTACAGTGTTTTAACTTCTACATTTGGAAGTATAATCATTTTCGTAGAAATAATGGTCTAAATCTCAATTTGATTGAGCGATAAAAATAATCATCCTTACACAAATGGAAGCAGATTTTCTCCTAAGGTAATAAGTACAATACCGTTTCTACTGTTCTTGACTTGACACGAAAAATAAACAAATGACCGGATTTCAAGGTAAACAAAGAGCCAAGTAACTCTGATGGAGCATTAGCTCTTGAGTTCGGTGTTTATTTATGGGTTTCCTTTCCTCTAACATTACTTTTACGCGTGATAGTTGTGATTTTTAATTTTTGCCTTTGAAATAGCCATAGTGTTTAGAGATCATTTGATTTAAAATGATTTTCCTTTCAACATGGATTTGGTAAGGTACTTTACATATGCTTATCTGTATACTTGTCAGTTTTAATTTCAGTATTTCGTTAACTGTTTACAATGGTTTGTCTTTTCTGAGTTACATGTAACTTAACATCTAATAAATTCCTCATAAAAATACTTACTCATGTTCAATGATAGGAGCACAGATGGAATTTGTATCATCCCATTCATTCTCATACACACATTTGTAGTCTAAAAAGACATAAAAACATTTTATATAACTGCCTGTAAAGCTTTTTCTGGATTTCCAGAGCAAAAATGCTTGGGGTCAAAACTTGATAAATTTCTAGTTACATTGATGTATTCTAGGACCAAATATAATATACAGTTATATGCACCAAAACATTTGAACCGTTCAACGAATTGCTACATGTTGATTTTATTAGTAGGCTGTAATTGCATTAAAAGTGCTAATGCTCGTTCGAATTGTAGTGTAATCTTTTCGGGAGATTTAATTTGTTTTATAAATGAGTCATTTCTCGGTAAACACTTGTCAATAAGGAAAGTAAGAAAAAGTTTTAAGCAATAATTTAGAAAGTAAATTGTGTCATTGCTGTTTGTTCGAGACACTATACTTCCTGTTGCTGATAAAATTAATGATATCTTGAGAAATCTGATAGGTCAGGACAGGAAAAATAAGTATCAATAAACCCTAAAAGCCGTTTTTGATTTAAACTGAATTCCAATGAGTAACTTTACCATATTTCTCCGATATTTTCCTTCCTACGAATGATGTGGACTTCATGCAAGGGCGTTTGGAGAAAGAAAAGACCACTCATGCTCGATATTTGGGTTTTTTTTTTCATTCCGCTATATAGATGGTGTACTTTCATTGAATGGTTCTTAAATCGGTTTGTGACTCTGACGATAGTATCTTTTTCATTGATTATGAAGTTAAAAATGTTAAAGAAGCTGAAAGGTCTGCTTCATAAATTGGCGTACAACTTGAAATTGACAATAATGACTGCATGGTTTAAAACAAAGATTTACGACAAAACAGAAGACTTTGATGTCAATATATGAACTTTTTAAAATCCAAGCCTCGTCTGCATACGGAATTTATCTAAGTTGATAGGTACTTCCAGGTTAGTTCTGTCAAGGATTTGACCGAAAGTGTGCTGCTGCGTACAGGACACAAAAATTTTCTGATAGAAAGATTAATGTGATCAATTCGGGAATGTTTCGATCGTCATCATAGCTTATATCCATTTCAACCTATATGTTTTACCACTGTCGTTACTTTAATCATGTTACTTTACCGATTGCGGTTACTTACCATCGGCTCTCAATCATGACTAACACGCCGAATGCCATTGTGGAGCAGGAGCTGCTTACCCTTCCCGAACACCTGTAAATCCCTCGTTTTCACGGTTGGGGAGGGGGAGTTTGCTGCCCAAGTCATAGTGTTTAACTTTACGTTTTTGTACCGTTTTTGTTTTCCGTTTCTGGTCTGTTGACAATGGTCTTGTCAGTCTTATCATTAAACGATTTTCTGCCCTTTGTTACCCACGAATTCTTATTAGTTTGACTATCATTAGACGGTTCATTCCCATTTATCCAACTTAAACTTTCAGGTAGTACAGAAAACTTAAAGTTGGATAAATGAGATCAAAGGTAATTAAGAACAAAGGAATCTTAATTAGAGCTTGGGTTAGGTGACTATTGAAATTTGACCACTCTTATTTGAGCTGGATATTTTTTCTGTAATTTTAATACATAGAGTAGCCGTCAAGTGTGATTTTTGTTTTTTTTTCTCATATTATTTTGTTACTTTTTATATAATATTTTTGTATGATAATATTAAGCTGTTTTATTCATAATTATATTCAGTTTTACTTTTTCATTTGTTCAGGAATTAAATATATTATTCATATGATAAATATTAAGCATCACATAACATGAACAAACAAAATACAAAACATACACAACACAAAAATATAACACATTATCAGAACTATACATAATTGACACATAATTGTATTACAATGTTCAGCCAAGTTATAACAGGTGGGAGACTGCATCAGTGTATTGGTACACATCGATCTGTCCTTGTTGAAGTCTGTCTTTTAGCTGAGTTAGTCGGTTGTCGATGGTTTACCCACTGCAGTAAACTGTATCAGTCGGATCTCAGTCGAATCCTGTGTGTTCTGAATAATCAAGTCACGGCGTAAGTTTGGGTGAGCCTTGTTGAGTTGGTCGTTGAGTTTGAGATTCCATCCATCAAGGTGGTTTGTGGTGCTGGGTCTCTCAATCGAATAGTGGTTTCGGGGTCTCTACCTCTATAAACCAGATGTTCTGTCACTAATCATTGGAGCTGGTGACTTTTGCATCGTTTGTTTGGTAGTGGTCTGGTACATGGAACCATACATCTTCTATTTGGTCTGGGGCCAGTTGTTCAAAAGTTAACCACATTTTTCAACTTCCAATATTTAGAACACTGTAAATATGTGAAGACTAAAATTTGGCATGCTTAAACATCTTCAGCACTAGAACTTGGGTCCAAATTTTCATTAAAATATACCTCTCAATTGCTGATAAACAGGCATTTGAAATACATTATTAACTTTTGAACAACTGGGCCCTGGTGGTACAAGGGGAAGTACTGATTTTCGGCGTACATGTTGATAGAGATTCAGGTTGTCCTTGTATTGCTCTGTACTTTTTCATGTGGGCTGACAGAAGTGGAATAGATAGTCTTTGACAGGCAGTACACAAAACCTGGGATTAAACCCATGACCTTCCGCAATCGAGGCGAGCACGCTAACAATTACACCACCGAGGTGGTTCCGTTGAACACTTGAATATATTGGCTTGTTTGCTTGGCAATAAGGAATTGTAAAAAAAGCTTAAATTTTTTATGTGTGATTTTCACACAAAAATCATAACACATAATTGACCATTTTTCACATTAAATGTAATCAAATGTGAATAATGTCGCTTGATTCCTCAATTCATTTATTTGATTGACAATAACAGTTTAATAGCATAAAATGAAATTATTCTATTTTATTAAAACTTAATGAAATTATTTTAATATAAAATATTATATAAATTTTTCATCAGATATTTAGTTTTTCTTCCATTTTTTACTGTTTAAAAAGTCTGAAATTTTAATCAATATTATTCAAATTTTATCAAAGGTTTTTAGATAAGATTTTATATAAATGTTTTATACTTTAACTTCCATTAAAAATTTAGCTTTTATTCATTTTTTTTTTCAAAAGTTTGAAATTTAACATATTTTCCTTTTATGTTAGAACGCTATACAGGAACTTATTTCTTGTCATTTTTTACTGAAAACACCTATTTAGTGCTAAACAAACAACACCTTAATTAACCCAAATCTAAAGTTGGATAAATGGGAATAGGAAATTTTCAAAAGTTGGATAAATGGGAAGACACCAAGAAACAAATCTAATATTAAAGGGACAGAATTTGTGCTCATTGGAATTCCTTTGAACTATTTTTTAACTGTATTGTCGAAACGGATAAAATGTAACAAAAAGGAAATTGACATAATCAATCATCTCCTGGCAGATCCAGCGAGTATCTTTTATATTTGTCTTTTTCTTAAGACAAAAACTCTTTTCTCTACTACTAGATTTGTTTTATTGAAACACCATTAAATCAAATATGAGAATTTCTGTTCAGTAAGGTAATTTGAAAGTGTACTATTATAAATATCAACAGTTTTAAATGGTTTCTCAAAGGCGTTTAACTAATCAACAATATATATGAATTTTTTAAACTCCTGAAATAGCTTATACTATTGCGCTCGTTGTCTTTATTACAGTAATCCATGATAAGTTCTTTCAATTTAGACCGACAACTGGTCAAAATGACAGAAAGTTCAGTAGTAGTACACTTAGAAGACTTTTGGTATAACAGTACTTGAAAGGTTTCTTGTGTAATTTATGCAACCAATACATGTAAAGGGACTTTAAAATCAGAAGGGGTCCTTCGCTTATCTGTGGAATTATTGTCTGTTTGCTATTTTATTTTCTTATGAGTGGATGACTTCGCATGTTTACATGGAGTTGTATTTAATTCGCAGACACCAAAAGGACAAACTAAACTTGTACAAGGGCCACAAGAAGAAGCACAGAAAACAAACAGAAAGACACAAACCACTACACAGAAAATTATAGCTTGAACAAAAAACCAAGCGCAGAATTATAATGGACACAATATTGTGCTGGACACAGTATTAAGATGGACAAAGGAAATTGCATTTATTCAGTCACTTTGACACACTTAATCTAAAATTTTCTTTAAACTAAAAAACTGTCATATGTCAAATATCCTTTTTAATCATCTTGCCCTATTCTATTCCGAAAATGGTAAGAATTTGGAAGAATATCTGTAAACATACTTTTGAAAGCTCTCAATGAGACGAATCAAACAAAAAACTCAAAATCGGAGGAAAAATAAAAATTTCTCATCATCTGCAAATTCGCATTTTTGGCCCCTTTGACCCTTTTTAATATCAAAATGGTCATTGCTTCAAAAATTGCTTGGAGTGACATTTGTTCTCTTTATCATAAGGTTTTATTTAAAATAAACTACTTTCAAATCAGATGAATGATGAGAGTTCGAAATTCGATTGATTTATTGATTGTTGTTTAACGTCCAGTGGCAAATATTTCATGCATATTCAGGACGGAAACAAGTTAGCAAACAATAAATCAATATGTAGACTGTAACAAAGGGACCGGTAAGGGAGGGACATTTAGACAGCCACTGGAAAAATTGCGGGTTGGATAGGGGCGGGAAATTTAGCCTGTAACTGGCCGCCTACGGGCCACTCAAAAAGAGCTGTTACAAGGGGTCTTTAGCGTGCTTACGACGTGGCATTTCCTTAAAACGGGGTGTCTTTAACGTCTCCCTCTGGACGGATTGTGAAATTATACATCCCCCACAATCAGGGACGCCCCTTTTAGAGGACTAGTGCCTCAATGATGGAGATACCTAGTGCCTTTTCTTTCCCCAGCACAACCTTTGAGAATGGGTGTTCGAGCATTCCGCTCAAACTAACGGACGCCCCTTAAGCAGGTGTTCTACCTGCTGGCGGAGAACCCCAACGGCCTATTTCTATACCCCGGCCGCCCTTTTCTGTAAATCGCTTCGGACGCAATGGAATTCCAATCTAAAATTTGTGAATGCTATAAATAGTGCAATATAAAACAATATAACGTGCAATTCCTGCTCTGTGCCCAGGTATAAATGTATTAATATGGCCATGCTTAAAATTGTGCCTAATTGAAACAAGCCTTTTTTACAGATGAGCAAGAGGTAGCAGCAAATGAAAAAAGTGAAAGTAAGTAAACAAAAATTGTTTGAAATCAAGTATCAAAAGCACATTTAAGGCTAGTATATTTTTTTTCCTGATTGCCCAATTTTCAAATATCAACCCCTTTATAACCATTAGGCAAACGCAATGAAATTAAATAAGTAAGGATCGTTCTGAGTTCTCTAATAAAATTAGTAAATTTTGTTTTGTTAAGATTACAAACATATGATATGAATATTTCAAGAAGCATCTATAAAAAGCATCAATTTTGGTTGAAACAGACAACAAACATGGCTGCCATTTGAATTTTGTTCTGATTAACCAATTATAAAAGATATATTTTTAAACTGCTTAGCGAAATGAACCGAAACCTGTCGTGCAGCATCAGATTTACCAATTTTTTTTTTTTAAAATTAGAAAACAATCATCGTCGCAAGAAAGAAAATCTTGTGTTTGACTGGCCGATTTATAGAAAAATTACCGTTTCAACCCTGAGTTATTAGATCCTTAATTTTTTTTCAAAGTTGGATAATATACATGGTTGCAATGGGGTAATAACAATTTGAATTAAAAATCCTCTACTCTACTCCACTAAAAATAGTCTAAATATTCGCAAACTTCATAAAAGCAGCTAAGATGGTCTTTTGTGTGTGTCCTTTTGTCCAGGTATGACAACAAATATTTCTTTTTTCTTATTG
>JAULBM010331628.1:0-13003 GCA_032357055.1 Geukensia granosissima
AGAGAAGAAGATGAAAATGTGAAAAGTTAACAGACGACGCCGACGACGACGGACGCAAAGTGATGACAATAGCTCACATGGCCCTTTGGGCCAGGTGAGCTAAAAACCACAAAAAATAGAGGCCCATTCAGCTGAATCATTATTGCTCATCCAGTAATCAAAAGAAGTTGACAATGATTGTCAAATCCAATATCCTTCATATTTAAAAGAAAGAATATGATCTAAATATATTATTATATCACTGTAAACAAAGTTTAATCATATATAGGAATCACACTTTGTCTGTCCACAAATCTTGAAATTACATCTAAGATATCGATGGATTTCAATGAAACTTTACATGATCAATAATCACGAGAAGAAAGCAACTTTTAATACAAAAACATAAAATCATGAACAATATGGACCAAACAAAGATTACCTGGGTTGACTTGGCTGGTCTGGAAGACAAAGGAGTTCCTGCCTTTTTAAAAACAAACTTTTCAAATCCTGTGACAAGACAGACTTTGCTGACCAATTCAAAATCTAATGAACTCTCAAAGTACCTGTAAGTTCATCATACAGAACTGAAAAGCATTCCAAAAAATTTGTATCGGATATTATAAATTTGTTTGAATAGATGTTCATTTAAGATTGAAGATAACTTTCAAAAGCAGATTTGCTTTGCTTTGAACAGACTGTTTCCAAATAAAGAATATGGAATATATGACAGAAAGAAACAATCCACATCTTTTCTAGATTGTGTATAGCATAATTTCTCATTAAGATGTTGCTTTTAGTTCACCCGATTTCTGTGGGGCATTAGAGTTCTTAAAAGAATTATATGCCTTGCATTTCTTTCTTTAATATAAAATTAGGAGACGTGGCATATTCAAGACCACTTGAAAAACAGAGGTGCTTCGCAAGTGCAGCATGATACGACTGCAGCACGTTGAAATGTGAAAGGTTAACAAAAGACCCTTTGGGAAAGTGTGGACACAATAATGAGCTGGACACAGTAATGTGTTGGACACAGTATAGAGCTGGACACAGTAAAGTGTAGGACATAGTAAAGTGCTGGACACAGTGATATGACTGGATAAAAGATCACTTTGACTCATATTATCCTCAAAACTGGTGTCACTTTGTTATTTTTTTCATAAGGAATCATTTGGAAATAAAACCCATCAAAATCGTATTAAAAATAAAAAATGTTCATATTATACGAAATGGAATTCCCCTCCCCCACTACTTTGACCCCTTTCAACTGGAAAACGGTAAAAGATAGAGAAATTCTGTTGACATACTTCTGAAAGCTCATATTGAGAGGAATCTAATGCAAAAAAAACCCATCAAAATGGGATGAAAAATAAAAATTTCTAATCTCCTGCAAAATCACATTTTTAAAACCGTTTGACCCCTTTTATACAAAAATCTAAAAAAGCTACAAAAAGTGCTTGGAGTAACTTTTGTTGCATTTTATATGAGGAATCATTTCGAAAAATCCCATCAAATTCGAATTCAAAATAAAATTTTTCCATATTTTACGAAATTGAATCCCCCTCCCCCCTCACCACTTTGACCCATTTTAGCTCGATAACGGTAAAAGATAAAGAAAATCTGTTGACATATTACTGAAAGCTATCATTCAGAGGAATTAAATGCAAAAAGTCCCATCAAAATCGGATGAAAAATAAAAATTTCACACATCTCTTACAAAACCGCATTTTTAAAACCCTTTGACCCCTTTTATACAAAAAACGGTACATTTTACATAAAAATGCTTGGAGGAACTTTCATTGCATTTTTCACAAGGAATCATTTGCAAAAAAAACCTCAAAATCGGATGAGAAATTAAAAAGTTTCAAAAATTAGGGCGTGGCCATTTTTGGACCCCTCATATCTCAATAACAGTAAGAGATAGGTCATGACGCTTGTTGCCTTTTATGTTGACTTTTACATGGGAAATACAAAGAAAAAAAAACCACATCAAAATTGGACAAGAAATAGAGATCTTGCATTCAAATAAGAGAAAAACCCTTTTTAGCCACTCCCCGGGGCTAGATCTTCCAAAATCAATACCAACCTTTATTTTTAACAAATTATCAATTTTCCAAAATATTAAAAGGATTGGTTAACTAGAACAAAAGTTTTCGTGCGGAAACCAACCTGTCTACAGACGCCAACGCCGACGCCGACGACACCAATGCAACGACGACAGCGCCATACCATAATACGACCGCAATTTTTTGCGGTCGTATAAAAAAGCATAAAACATTGATACCGAAATAAAACCAGTGTAGAACTGAATCATGTTATTATCGTGACTGAATCTTGCCACACCAAACCTTTCTATTTCCATTTTTTCTTTCAGTTTTGCTATTTCCTCATCTTTACCTTTTATTTGATGCTCCAGTTCTTCAATCTTTCCTTTAGCATCAGCAATTTCATCAAAAACGCTTTAAAATCAAAATTTTCTTTTTTTAATAATAATTCACAACATTCTGAACAAAAATAAGACATTGTTACCTTAGATTTTTAATGTTGTTTTGAAGAAATTTACTGATGTGTAAGCTCAAAAAGGACTTTATGTAAAATTGAGTGATAATCAAGTTAACAAATCATTTATTTTCAGTAAAGCTGTCTTCAATAGTTGTATTTCTAAAACTAATGTAAGGAAATTTCTAAAACTACCCAAACAATTGAAATAGCTCGTGAACTATAATTCAATAACTAACAAATTTTCTGTCAAATGTTATAACAATGTATAACAAGTGTTCTCGTGAATTACATGATTTTCAAAACTTGTCATTTGTTTTCTCTGTATTTTAAGCGAATGTGATTTTTTTAATCAACAAATATCTTTAAAAATCAATATAATGAATTTTGCTATCTTACTTGGTGTATTTTCTTAATTTCTGTGAATAGTGAAAAATATTTATTCGATGTGAACTTTAATTGTGGTAAATCAGTCTTCGTGACTTGTGATCACCACCTACCCTTTTTTTCACCCTCATGTGTTACATGTTCATGTATATGCATTTTTGGTAAATAATTATAATGCAATCAGGAAAACCATTTTTTCACTTAAATAAATATCAAATATATATTTTTTTCGTGTTTTTATAGTTCCATACTGACCTGCAGCAGAAAGCTCACAATGTATGATTTGGCTGACCTGCAGCCATTATGATTGGATCATCAAGCCGACCTGCTGCATTAAGGCAACCATTAGAAATCCTTGTCTGATGTTTTTGAAATAACGCAAAACAAGTCATCAATACAGCAAAATGATATAAAACAATTTTGCTATCTGATAACACATTTAAGAATGATTTCTCTATTATGATCAGTTAGATGCATGAAACAGACCAATCTAAAAAAGAGCTTAAAATAATCTAATAGAGTCTGAAAAAAGTTTCTGATACATAAACAAGATCAATGTGTACATGGTGTATATAACCATTGTTTAAAAATTCTTTGTTTGCTGTCAAATCATTTATTCTCTGTACTTTTCTCACAAACACTTCTCAAATCATTCTGAATTCATCAGACAGCAGTTTTCCATGAATTTCTAAGAGGAGCATTTTAAAATTGGTTACATGTATGTTTTGCTTCTTCTAAAAAAAATCTTCATTTTTTTAGGAAAACCAGCAAATAAAGAATTAAACATAGTACACATGAATATCTTTACATTGTTGGTGGCCGTTGGGTGATCTTTAGAAGTTAAAATTTCTCTGTCAGCCAGTGGATGATTGTCTCACATCACCTACAGTTGACCTGATTGATCAACTTGAAAAAGGAAAATAATTGGTAAATAATGTAAAATCTTCACATTTCTAACAACATGTATCACTCGACATTGTCTATAAAAACTTAAGAATGTTCATTTCCTGTGCCTGCTGGTCAGATAAAGGATCTGAACTTTCTCTTTGACATAGTCCACATTTCCTATATCTATGAATATAAAAATGGGAGATATGTTGTATTCATGTCCGGGTCAATACGTATACGTATCACAACTTCGGGTTTTAATCAAATCTTCATTTTACTTGGACCACAAAATGTCGTCTGGAAGCTCAAAGCAATAAAATAAAGACAGAAATCCCTATAAATGACGACGGCACTCTAGATTTATCAATTTAGGAAGTTATTTTATCCCAGATAATGTTTCTCATTCAAATTTTCAACTAGACTGTATACATGAAGACCCAAGTGGCACTGATGCAGACATAACTGAGTCATAAGATGGTCGTATGATACAAGTGAAGATGTTAACAATAATCAAAGAAACCACAAAGCATTATCATTCAGATTTAAAGGTGTGTCTGAAGAAGACACTGATGCATTCCTCCTTGAAAATATAAATAAGAACACAGCTTATAAGACAACAGGAGACGTGAAAATTTTTACTGAATGGCTTCAACAGTATGGAGAAGAGAGAGACTTTCATGAAATTTCTGGAAATGAAATGGATAGTTTACTAGCCAGATTATGTCTGAGCATTAGGAAAAAGGACCAGAGTGAATATGAACCTGACACTATATCAAGATCTTCCACAGCATAGAAAGGACTAAAATCATTGTGGTTGACATAGTCAATGATAGTTATTAGTAAAATTTAGGTAAAAAAGAATCCTGAAATAAGTGCCTGTATTGCACACCACTAAAATTCCCTCATTTTATTTGGGGTGTAATGATAAACCAGGATATAGATATATCATGATATTTTTCGACAATGTCGGTACACCTGGACCAAATCCAGCGTGATATTTTTCAACAATGTCGGTACACCTGGACCAAATCCAGTGTTTCAATATTTTCTGGTACACTGAACATCTCAGTAATAACCTACACTGCCAGTTTAATGGATCCGTATTATTGAATATTTTAATGGCATTATGATTATTGGATATTAAAATTAACACACATGTTATTTTATTATTTTTTACCTTATTTTTCTCTAAGAATACATATTTTTTTCACAAAAAAGTACAAAACCTGGAGTAAAGCAAAAACGGACTTGCAGAAAGGTACTCCCAAAAGCTTTTGCAGTACCAAATGATGAAAAATGTACAGTGAAAATTTACAAATTCTACAGGGATCATAGACCAGAAGACATGAATACACCAGAAGCTCGATTTTACCTAAAACCACTTGTTTATCCAAAATCCCATGTTTGGTTTTCTCATCAATGTTGAAGAAAAAAAAAAGATTGGATCAATTATGAAAAATATGACTGCGAAAAGTCATCTTGAAGGTCGTATAGTTAATGATTCGTCCCGCAAAACTTTTGGTATACCAATAACAGAAGTAACAGACTGGATTTAACATTTACATTTCTTGTTACTGTCATTCTTGAAAAATTTTGAAACAGTTAAAATGTTCTCATTAAAACTGATATTTTTTATGTATTATTAAGGCCACGAATCAAGATACCGGACCCCTTATCAATTTGTCTGTCGGTTTGTCAACATTTTTTCTGTAAAAAAAATTCCATACCAGGTAATGGTTTGATATTTGGTGTAAAGGTGATATGCATAAGTTCTAATTATTGATTTATTCTCTTATTAGAATATACACACAACCCTAAAAACCATTTTGATACGGACCTGTTCATTTTTCCATACGGCCCTGTTGTATTATTTAATAAAAGTGTTACGAACTGGCTGTATTGGCCCTAGTATAGATTCTCGATCAGCAGTATTGGCCATCATCCTTCCGGGCCTCTGGCCAATACTGCTGACCTCGAATCTTTACCAGGGCCAATACAGAAACAGCCAGTTAGTAACACTATATTATTTCATAATAATCTGGTATATATCTATCATGTCTATGATAGGTAAACAAATTGGGTACAGTTTCTCTCTTACAGCAAGATAGAAATTTTCATCATGGGCAATAAATTATATTAAAATCCAACCTGGTAATTTATGGTATGCTGATCATGGCCTGTTGTAGATCCGGTCGCGTGTATGAATTTTTGGTTAGGGAGAAACTGTACACCTGCAAAATTTTCAATCAAGATGATGATATTCCTTTATGCGTATGAAGCTGACTTCATACAGAGATTTTGCAGGGGAAAGAGAAACAGATGAACCAATCTTCTAGTTTAACGTTCCGTTCCGCTACCTATTAGGATTTTATTGATATAGGATTGCCAACGACAAGCATTTACTGAACCAAGGGTTTCTCAACCGAAGATAAAAGTAATCACTCCGATTATTTTTCGGTCGCCATCATGATTTTGTTGACCGGTACGAAATATTCATTTCACAAATGACAATGGATAGCTTTCGACTGTCGTGACAACAAATTCGTTTATATTTCGGTTGTAAGTAATATCTATTGCAACTATACACCGGGTTTGTTTATAGAGTAACAAGATTTGGTTGATTTGGTTGACCGGCTACAAAAGTACATCCAAGTTTTGATACCAAATCTTTATATTTATGAAAGAATTTAGTGAATGTTTTCAGCAATTTGTTGTAACGAAATACTTGACTTAATAATTGTTCAATTATGAAGAGATTGCGTTCATTAACATCTGAAACGTCGATTCAAACAGGGAGATACCGAACCGTGCGCAGGAGCCAAAAGTGTGTCCCCGTCAAGGAAGGGAAAATTAGTAATTGGGAATGAGAAATCGCTCCTCTTGTCGTAAATTTTGGTGGAGATTTTACCTTAGAAATATATACATCTAAGTCGAGAAATGGGCATTTGAGGCAATTGTTTTTGGCTGTATTTAAAATTAATTCCTTTGGATAAATCTTGGAAGTGTATTTGTATAAATCTCAATTATTAACGAAAAATATATCGCCAGGGTAGCGGTAGGTATTGTTAAATTTGTCTATCAAATCAGTTTTAGAAGGACTCTTGTAAAGTTTCGCCATAAACTGAGATTCTTAACAGTAAACATGGTAAAGAAACAAATCTGCTATTAAAAGAGCATTGGAATTTCTGCGACCTGTCTATAAATTTCATTGTCGAAACGGATAAAATGTTATCTAGATAGAAATAAACAGCATCAATCATTTATATCTTTGATATGTCTTTTACGTCAGAAAAAAATGACCTTTCTCTACTACAGTAAATGTACTTATGATTTATTTTATCGAAAGACCATTCAATCAAATATGAGAATTTCTGTTTAATAAGATAATGTGCAAGTGTATTATAAAAAGTAGAGAAAACAAAACTATCAACAATTTCCAAAAAGATTTTCGAAACCTGTAATTTATCCAAAACTTCCAGCTAATTTTTTACACTCCAAAAATAGTTTATACCATTATGTTTGTAAACTTTTTTACAGTAATTCATGATAAGTTTTTTTCAATTTAGATAGAGCACTAGTCAAAAGGAGAGAAAGTTTAGTAGTAGTACACTTACTGGACGCTGAGATAAAACGGAACTTGAAAGGTTTTTTGTGTAGTATAGGTAACAAATTAATGGTAGGGACTTCACAGGGGCCTTAAGCTTAACTGTGGAAGTTATTTGTCCATCTACTATTTGATTCTCTGTTGAGTGCATGGATTGGAAGGTAGAAAAATTAAATATTAAGTACCTACATTTAGTATTTACGACACACCACGACCACATTAATGGTGGCGTTATGAGCCGGTTCAAAAACGTATAGAGTTCAGAGGTTTTGAAGTTTAGCTTTAATTCTAGAAATTGAAGATACTTTATTGTATTTTCCAAATTGTTTTTACCCTAATTTTCTAATTATCGGTGCATTTTATCTATTTCTGGTGGTTTTTCTTTATCACACGTCATCACTAAATTGACTCATTTTCATCGTTGACACCTAAAATATTGCATTATTGATTTATGTTTAACGTCCAGTGGCAAACATTTCAAACATATTAAGACGGGGCTTGTTGTAGGTTCGGCCGGGGAATTTAATAGTCCAATGATTCCAAATTGGGACTGTTTTGTTGTTAGCATAAAGAACCTGTTACCTACGGACCAGTCATTACGAGCTGTTGCAACGGGATCAGAAACTGCTGAGAGCGAGGCATTTTCCCTAACACGAGTTACGGCGGTAACTTTCACCTCTGAGACAAGTTGAGAATTTATACATCTCTCCCAAGCAACGGACAACCCTTTAAGACGGGTTCTACCTCATGACAGAGTAACCGTACAGTCTATTTCTACCCCGAACAAACTAACGCTTGAACGCTTCCGGGTGGTCTTCGAAAGAAATATTCTCCCATTTTAATATTTAACGGTAATACCGAATTCAGTAATGATTTTCAAAAATTAACTTAATATTTCATCAAAATATGCACACAAAAGATTAGGTTTTGACAGAGAAAGAAATATCCATAAGCTCAATGAATGACAAAGTCTGCTGTTGATATCGCTAAAATTTTAAAAATCATAAGAGAAAAAACTTTAAAATAATTAAGGTTGGTTTTAGTTCTTTTTTAAATGTAACGTCATTAGGTTTCTCTTTTTCGCAACCTACAAAACGCAAGTGTGACGTTGATTATTCACACACGTCACCCACTATCACGTATCGTGACTATGGTCAACGGCCGGGTTTTCATATTATGACTTGGCAGCCCCAACGAGAGGGCTCCCATATCTGCCAACTGAGGATTGCGCTGGGTCAGCTCTGTGAAACGAGCCCTGGAAACCACTCCGGTGCCCATGTAATGGGAGGGAATAGTAACCCTGTTAGAAGAGTATCAGACACAGGGTTACGTTATATTATTTGTTTGCTGATTGTGCATCCGGGATTGCATCCACAACTCAGCAAAGTTAGAACCTATGGAAAATTGATGGTTTGTTTGTTTGTTTGGGGTTAAACGCAACTTTATACAATATTTAAGTCTTATTGTGTCCGTCAGTTTTACTGATGGAGGAAGCTGGGGTACCCAGAGAGAACCGTGCCCACCTTGGGCAGGTACTTGACAAACCTTGTAACTTGCATTTTTACAATATTTATATGAACAACCTTATTAAATAAAAAAAAACTATTACGGCAAATATGAGCAGCAAGAAACGGTCAACAATGGGCATTTATGACTTTGATCTAAAAAATAAAAATACAGTAAATAGAGAGAACCAGTAAGCAAAAAATGAGAAGCAAGGCAAGTTCTTGAAATTAGACAGAATCACTGAAAGTGTTAACTCTTTTATTTAAGTTAATGTTAATGTTGAATTTCATCCCAAAATACTTTGTTCAATTTTTGCATTTTTACTGTATCTTGTTTGGATTTGAGTGTTTCTTTTGCTATATTTGAATCTTTGACTTTCTATATTTCAGTTCTAATGCTACTGATGAGAGGTTACTCCTAGAAATATACATATAGCATACCTAACTTTTCCATATTTATTTAACATTGGTAATTTTGTGTTTTGTATTATTATTCCATTTGGAGGGAAAGTCCGTTTTGTTTCTCCGCCTGCTTAGGGGTGACTGTTGGTTGGGTTTAGATATACAATTACACGGCTATTCCGAGAATAGCCAAGGAGAAAAATCGTCAACTTGGTTTCTCCGCCAAAGGATAGAACCCCTACTGAACGGGCGTGCGTTTGTTAGGCGGGATGTAAATGTATTGAAGATCCTTTCGTAACCGCTCGTAATGAGTGATCTGTTGATGGCAATTTACTAAGGCTACGTTTAGACATCCCTACCCAACAGTCTAATTTGGCATCCTGCAACTGGAAAGTCACCCCAGCCAATCCCATTCACAGGGATTTGATAACTTGACCGTTGATTGACGGATTGCTGCTTTGCGTTCAGTGGTCAACATTTCAGTCATATTAAGGACGGAAACAATAAAAAATATGTAGATTATGAGCAGATGCTGTGGTCTTTTACGTCTAAATCCGGACGGGTTGTGAACCGTTTGCGAAGGGCCAGTCTAGTATAAACACATTCCGCTCGAAATAACGGACGCGGGTTCAACCTGCAGGCAGTGAAACCGAATCTCATTTCTATACCTTGGCCGCCCTCCGGGTGCTGAGAGCTTGGTATTTTCCCGATACAGGACACGGCGACAAAGTTCCGGTCAAGAAATGTTCAGATTCAATACAGAACCAACGGACACCCCGGTAGGATAGATCTACACCTGGCGGAGTAAAGGAGAAGCCTTTTTCGTAACATCGGCAACTTTCGGACTTATACATCCCGCTCAACCGACGGACGCCATTTTGGCATTTTGGAATTAACTTACAGACGGAAAAACCGAAAGCCTATATCTAAACCCCGGTTTACTTCGGAGAGTTCATTTTCTGAATACAAACTCTTTTAGGCGTTATCAGACAATTTTATTGAAGATCTTTAGAAATCCGCAGGAAAGGAATCACATATTGTAGATTTTAATGTAAAAGAAATTTTTGTTTAACCTCGATCCATAACCATTGTTTCTATTTGACTAGAATTACCTGAAATGATCATGACTGACTTTAATAATCGCAATCGGTTTATATCAAAACAAAACACAATAGGTAACAATTAGAAATAAATAAAAAAAGGAGATGTAGCTTGATTGTCTATGAGACGGCCACCGCCAAATGACAGTCGAATTTAAACTTCTACAGGGTCTTCAATAATCAATCATATCAGTCTATGTGAAGGTTTTTTCCAATGCCCATTTTAAGTGCTTAAATTGAAAGATTCTTGTTTAACTTTTTGTGGGCTATTTTTTTTTAGTATATTCAGGATGTAAACAAGACTGCATACAAAGCGCTTTTCTGGATTAACTTTCATCAGGTACGCTCGGGACCAAATATTGGAAAACTGGGAATTACGTGGAGGCGCGTAAAGAGAGCAGCCTAGCGTATTACAGTAATTTTGTGGTCAGACTAAATATACAGGAATTAACAATGTTGGAAAGATGTACTAGTAAAATGCATCTTTCAAACATACATTCCAGTATCACTATCACTAGTGTCTCCCGTTGCGTAACTCAATAGTTTAAGTCGATTAGTCACAACCGGTATAGGACCGAATTGCATTTACAAGAGTTGGAAGATATCAAATGTCAATTTGTGAATTTGATTTTTCGTACCCTAGAACCAAATCATAATGGCGACTTTAAAATATTCGGTATGATGGATCAGTAGCTTTCTTTTCAATAGCACCTTACTATCATTAAAATGCTGAAAGCAAGCACAAGCCTAGGACTAGCCTGAGAAATACACTGTGTATGCAGGTGTTGTTGAGATATTACTTAATATGAATGGAGGTTTACAATGGGAATATCAAAGTCATCTCTCTTGCTTAGAAAATTGTCGATAAGGCCAACCATTGTAATGATATGCATTTGCAACAGAAACTCAGTTGTTGCAAATATCAGGCAACTAAAATGCTAATCGTTTTCGAGATAAAAATTTGAGTATTAGTATCTCTAAGATTCATGTGATATGTTACCATGAACAAGCAAAACACACCAAATTGACCAATAAATTGTGTTCAAGTGGAGGTTGCAAACAGGAATTGATAAGAGTTCTTATACATTTCAGTATTTGTAGATATTTTTCCATTGGATGTTTGTCAATCTAGTCATATATAATGGGATTTTCTAATATTTAGAATGAAAACCATGCTTATTTTAAAATGCCAATGACATTATTAAATTTAATTTATATTATGACTTTTTTTAATGTTTTTGTTGGTCATATTTCACTTTTATCAAAACCAATATGAAAACAAAAAGATATGGGATAAATGTCATGGGGACTAGATTCAATGTTGAATTAATAAATATGAAACATTGAGAGATATTACCATACGTGCAATTGGAATTAGGAAATTTATATGAAAAAAGTTCCTATAGATGAAGAAAATTGCACATCAGATGGATGTTTTTCTCTGTATTAGATTGTTAGACTTATTGAGTTAATAAAGCATTAAAATCTTTAAAATTCTAAGTTCACATTCAAAATATGAAGGAGTTGAAGGCTAGCTGAAATAAATATGATGTCTGGTAATAGTAATAAGATAAACAATATCTTAATTTACAGAAATGCCCCTCTTACACTCCTCCTTTTGACAATCAAATCGTCGGCTCGAAAACATTCTAACATAGTAATAGAATTGTGGAATTGCCGTTACACAACCATAGTATGCATTTGTTGCAACTAACATTTGTCATAACATGCACAATGAATAACCTTATAGTGGTGACAAGTGCAAATACATACTATCTTTCACGCGTTTGACATGTAATAAGATAATGGAGCACATATGTTAGCTTCTCATGAGTGTAATATCTGGGTTTATAAACAGTTGGCAATTTTTTCTAAATTTATTTAGCAGACAATTCAGATAAAATAAGGTAAGCTAGAAAAATTGAGAAAGGCAATTTATTAAGACAACCATTTCCTCTAAGTAAGTCTCTAAAATTTTCTATGAAATAATAAAAAAGGTATATTATACAATTTTTGAAACTATATCTTAATTAAGACTGTGGTGTTTCCTACTTTACCTCCTTTTATTATTTCCCATCCAATTTGATGGTGTTTTTAAACGATTCAGTATGAAAATTGTAACATCCGTTTCTGCAAGCATGTTTGTAGCATTGACAGATTTTATTTAAAACTGGTTAAAGGGTAAAAAGGGTGAGAAATTTTTATTTTTATTCCAATGTTTATGGATTTTGTTGGCACCTATGATGAAATTATTTAACTCTTATCCAGTTTTATGTCAATCTGAGAATAGGTGGGATCAGGTGCTCCGGAAGAGTTGGTATCCCTTATCTTGCGCACGAAACCCATCGTGGAATCTTTTCACCATAATCCTGGTTAACTTCATTCCGACAAAAGGTCAACTTATTGTTGAATTATCGGTAACATGTGCATAAAAGTCGACATTATTGGCGGACATGTGTTTCAACAGACTTTTAGCATTCAAATGGGGACCAACTGTGCACTCCTTATCGCCTATTATTCCTTTATTCGTATGAAACTGACTTCATACAGAGCCTTCTGCAAAGATAGAGAAAAAATCCTTTGGTTTTACCTTCCGCTATACAGATGATGTATTTTCATTGAATAACTCTAAATTTGGT
>JAULBM010331639.1:0-13003 GCA_032357055.1 Geukensia granosissima
AGGCAGCTATCGTTGAACCCTTGAACGCGAGCGTTGAACACTCGTTAGCTTCAGTTGATTCCTCGACAACCTCAATGTAATTGATAGAACTTATGAAATATATTTGACTAAGAAAACGCGAATAATTCCGATAAAAAATATAAACATGTACTTAGATTGTCTTCCAGGGGCACAAACCAGAGAGAGATTAAACGAAAATTAAGACGAGACTTTGCATATATATCTGTA
The DNA here is from genome assembly GCA_032357055.1 of Geukensia granosissima. Lineage (NCBI taxonomy): Eukaryota > Metazoa > Mollusca > Bivalvia > Mytilida > Mytilidae > Geukensia > Geukensia granosissima. The sequence goes on from JAULBM010331639.1 coordinate 229, forward strand.
GATTCCGTCGGTAAATTTTGAGAATATACCAGAGAATAAATAGGTGTATATTTATTACGATATGGTTTCATCATTGCCTCGGGTGATGTTTATTATAAGATATCAAAAAGTGTATAGATACACAGAAAAGTATGAAAATTTTAGAAAAATTATCTATTGTTAACTAGCTAGTTCATGTAAGGTCGTAAATAATTCACGACTTTTGAATGATAATAAAGATATGATTACAATAATAATACAATTAATCTATTAATATTATCATTATTTCTATTATTATTATATCTTTTATTTTTATTATTTTCATTCTTATTAATTTTCATTGACATGTATTTATCATAAATCTATATTAAAGTTCACGATAATAGTATAACTTAATTGTAATATTAATAATAAATAAATGATAAATATTTTTATAAAAAATAACAAAAATAATAATTTTCAAATGAAACTATATTCAAATTCAATCAGGCGAGCGTTCAAAAGCTTTCAACGGTAGCTTACTAGTGTTCAAAATGGGCTGGCGAGTGTTAAACTGTAGCTAGCTAGGGTTCAAATCGTTGAAAGCTTTTGGCTGTCAAAAAGGCTGACGAGTCGCCAGGCCTCTTCTGTACTTGTTCCGATAAATTTTACCACAACATTACTGTAGACGGGATGAACGGCTGTCATTCCGTGTTTTTTTTTAATATTTAGTCCCGAGCAACCTGATGAATTTAAATTCAGAAATTCAGGAGCTTCTAACGAACCGAAATTTAGGTATTTACAGTCGTTGCTTTTTTTTTTCTTATTTTGTCAACAATCTGTTTGATAAAACAGAGAAATGCAAGAACTTCTTTCGTGCCCCGTAAAAATCTAAGAAAATGCGGATTGTCTTTCTGGAAAAGATTGTATATTCCAGATTTTTCTTTAGAATATAACTGTGTTTGTAAAAAGTATTTTCTGACGGAATATGAGTATTTACCTTGCACACCACGCCTCTGCTTCAAACGATCTATCAAAAGTTTTGATTACTTTATATAATTTCAAAATGAACGAATTATTCGAAAATAAAGGTTGGTGTCACATGCAATCTATAGACGAAAAATAGATGTCAGAGGCGTTTATATAGCTGACACAGATATTTAATTTAATTTTTGGCATTGATCATCCATATATCAATTTCTCTAAATAAAAATTTCTAATAAATGTCATTTATTCCAATTACGCCCTAAACATGTTGAAGAAATTCATTTTTGTGAAAGTGTGTGGAAGAGTGTATTGCTACCGTCTTAGACTGTACATTAGAAATGCAAAACATCTATTATTTGCATATTAATCACTATTATTTGTAAATTGCACACTCATTTGATAGTCATTTCCGCACTGAGTGAAAAAAGTTATATGCCCACAAAGATGATTTGTGCTTTATGTGTCTTTTATGAGCATTGATTTATATGTGTAATTCCTTCATTAAAATCATGTTTAGACCTTACACGTGTAGGTTTCATTTGAATTTATTATAAATCAGCAATTTGATATTTTAATGTCTAAATGATCATTAAAGCAAAAGCTATAAATCTGTCTAACGAAGTTTGCTAGAGTACTTGATTTTGACATTTACTTGCCAAATCAAACGTCAAATACAAACTGCACACAATATACACAAAAGTAAAAATTATCATTATTTGTGCTTAGGACTAAGACGTTATGAAAACATATAGTCATTGCTTATGCTTTCGACTTGGATTATATGAAAACAAATACTTATATCTTATGCTTTTGACCGAAAAATATAAAGGGGATATTATTAAAATTTTATCCAACATAAAAATATTTTTTTTTTCAAATTTATGCATTAAGATAAGATATGTTGCAATCACAAACAACTTGCTGAAATCAAATTTACTGGGTGCATTTGATTGTATTGTCATAATAAAAACTTAAAGAAACTGACTCTTTTTATTCATTTAGTTTTTCTTTTTCTATTTAAACGCTGCATGTAGTTGTGGTAAGACTTTTTTTGCATAAATATTTAATAATATGATTGAAATCGAACTGGTTGATCAGTGTAATATTACAAAATGAATGCAGCTGGAAAAAGGAAAGATTTCTTGTGATTAAATCAGCCTTTTCATATATTTACGCCATTCAATGATCAAATATAATAAAGAATTAATATAAAGTAACCAAGTATCTAGTTTACAGTTTTTAATAGGAATTAGGAAATTTTATTAGCAAAAGAAAATTTTTTTTGAGAAATTTGCAGTAAAGACATACACATGATAAACTAAGAGATGAACATCATTTTAGAAATAACAAAACTGTTAAAATGCCAATTCTTTTGCGTTGCTATTCTAACACAAATGTCTTAATATGTTTTGTTAGAGTACAGCGACAATTTACATTTAATGAAAACTTTCTGTTTGTAACCGGCAAATATAACTATAAAGATATTGATACTTGAATGTTTTTCTAGCTGAATTTTTCAACTGTTTGTTTCAGAATTTTGGTTCTGGATACTGGTTGGATTTATTGCTGCTTTAGTTTTGGTGTTGATTATTCGGTTATGATGCTTCTGCAAGAAAAAAAACAATGCACACAAAATTGCAAATATTCCAGATTATGCTTTATTAATATCATCATCTTCTATAATACCAGGTAATAAGCCGAAGATTCCGAATCCAAGTTTTTTATTTGACAGATGACACTCTTTATGACGACATTCTCTACATTATTATATTCACTTATTACATGTGTGACATTATCATTATACATTATCATTAAATGCAAATTTACTTAACAAACGGGTTTAAATCTGTCATGATATGGGTTATTGAAGCCAGGTAGAGATTAAAAATATTTGTTGGTGTCCCAAAGAGTTGATTCTTCTTAGATAAAAGGAAGAAACTATGGTACACCGAAGAGCCAGAAAAAAGGGATCAGTCCACTGGCAAAGCCATATCGAGAACAGAAACAAGACGGAACATGGCGCATATACATATGGAATAAAACACAAATTGTGAGCGATTGAGACCCCACAAAAACGCGGCTGAACTCACATGGTTTGGAAAGCTAGGCATTACCTTCATCTTTAAAGAAGCAATATAATCCTCTATGAGCAATTTTTGTGTCAATAACCAGCTCTGTCTTGAAAATCGCTGTAATGGACACATGCTCTTGACAAACGTATTATCTGGAAATGTTAACGCCATACAACGGAGCAGCTGGAATGTTACTGTCAATAAACGGCAAGTTGACTGTGAAAAGTTGAAGTCATCACCTTTGTTATATAGTTTTGTTTGAACCCTTTCTCCATTGTCTAATACGAGATAAAGTTCAAGGTATGAGGCAGTGTCCGTTGTGTCTTCAATTGGAAAGATATCCATTGGCATTTTTAAAATGAATATTGCGTCCCGGTAAACCAAATCATGTTAGTAACAGACACATTTCTGGAGTGATCCCTCTAATCTTAATATGCGGCTAAAATTTTGCTAGACAGGAACGTAAAGTTTACAATCGGTTAACAAAAGTAATTTATCTTGTCGTAAAGTTTTGTTGTTAACCCGCCCTTACTGTCAATTTCTAGATGTAAGTCTTGGTACGAAGCCATCCTTTCTGTTTTTGTTTCAAGTTAACGTTCAATGGGATAGATGTGGTCAACATTGTCTTCGAATTTACAGTTATTCAGATTAATGCAAAACAAATCTGCAAGAAGAGGTGCACAGTTGGTCCCCATTGGAATGCCGACAGTTTGTTGAAACACACATCCGCCAAACTTTACAAAAATGTTGTAATCAGTAATTCCGCAAATGTCGTACTTTTTGTTAAAATCAGAGTAGTTAATAGCACAATAATAATGAATTAAAACTCTTATTTTTTTTCATCATGGTAAATAGCAAAATAGTGATGAACTAAAAATCTTATTTTTTAATGTTTTAAGTGTGGAATATTAGTGTACAGTGTTGAAAAATCAAATGTTTTGATGCCATTACAAGAGTAAATGGACCTTGATTTGAGGCATTATAACAGATCTTTGAATAAAATGATGACATAGAATAAAAAAACTATTATGGCATATAAATGGAACTTTAATTAAAATTTCTTAAAACTAACTTTATAAACTTTTTATGTATGTAAAGAGAATGGTAATGACCAAACTTGTTTTGGCAAACAAAACAAGATTAGAATCTAACATATACAAAAACATATTACAAAAAAACAAAGACAAGTTTGTACTTCACGATCTGTTTAATAGGACTAAAGACTCAAGATTCAAAACATTCCTTTTTCTATACGCGGCACCTGAAGTGAAGTATTTTTTCTTTGTGTAACATAGGACCATGTTATACAGTATCGGCCAGGCAAAAGTTATACAAAAGCTTTCAATTTTCTCGCAAATTGCCAGCAAATTGAAAGAGATTTTGAATACTTGCCAGCTACCGCTGAAAGCTCAGCTGTCAAACTTCCGAGGAAAAAATTTTCGTTTGTTTGCCACGGGCACAAACCATAAAATCCGTTAAAACTTGCTAAAATTTTTCGCCGATTACAACTGAAAGTCGCATACAATTTATATAGCATTCAACCTGGGAGTAATATATTACTCCCAGATTCAACGTACATTTTCTGTAAATAATCACTTTAACATATTTATTTAGTCAGATACATATAATAATATATGTCCCCGATTTAGTAAAATATTTTTAACGGGTTTTCGCCCTTTAGCATTAAGGATTTTACTTATATTTCATTTATGAAAATTTTAAAAATCTTTATGACAAAGAAATTTTTCTGTTTTGATGCAAAAGTAGTTTTATCCACCTTATATGAGTTAAGTTCAGTATTCATATTCATGACTTATATTATAACAAAACAAACCATTATTGAAATATTTAGCAAAATAAGGTGTATATCTTTACCACAAAGGAATTTTTCCTGTAACGCATATTAAATTTGCACTTGTCAATCTATAGTGAGGGAAAATTTAAAATCAAGGTTTATATTATATCGCAACTGTCCATTAGTGAAAATTTTAGCTACCATGTAGTATAAATCTTTGCGATAAGGGAATTTTTGCTGTTTCGCTGATAGAATTTGCACTTTTGAATTTCAAAGATAAGTGCACAAATCAAATTCAAGGATTATTTTATATTGCGATTGCCCATTATTGAAATTTTTTTACGATAAGATGGAACAAATCTTTGCGATAAAGGAATTTTTGCTGTTTTCCATAAAAAAAGGTACTTTTGACCTTAAAAGTTATGATCAATATTCAAATTCATGAAATTTTTTTATATCGTAACATACCGTTATTGAAATTTTTGGCAGTTTTTACCTTAAGAATAATGTTTGCCAATCAAATTCAGAATTTAGATTATATCATAACAAAACATTATTGAAACTTTGGGTAAAAATATAGTGTAAATCTTTATAACAAAGGCATGTTTGCTGTTGCTCATATACAAATGTTTAACTTCAGTATTCAAAAGATGAGTACACAATCGGACTTCAAAGTTTATATCATATCGGGACTGTCCATTATTGAAATTATTAACAATTATGCAGAACAAATCTTTGTGAGAAAGGAATTTTTGCTGTTTCACATCAAAATTTTACTTTTGACTAAAAAAGCTATGTTTAATATTCAAATTCATGATTTTAATTATATCGTAACATACAATTATTAAAATTTTTGGCAAAAAAAACAGTGTGAATCAATCTGACAAAAGAATTTTTGCTATCAAACATACAAAATTTGTACATCTGAATTCAAAAGATAAGTACACAATGTAAATTCAAAGTTTATATTTTATTGTGACTGTCCTTTATTGAAAATTTTGGCAAATATGTAGTATAAATCTTTGCAAAAAAGGTTTTTTTTATGTTTTGCTTATAGAATTTGCACTCTTGAATTTAAAAGATAAGTACACAATCCAAAATTAAGGTTTACATTATATCGCGATTTTTGAAATTTTGACAATTATATAGAGCAAATCCTTTCAATAAAGAAATTTTTGCTGTTTCGCTTAATTTTTTTTTACTTTTGACCTTAAAAGTTATGTTTGATATTCAAATTCATGAAATTGGTTATATCATAACAAACCACAACTGAAATTTTTGGCAAAAATATACATAAAGTATTTGTGGCAAATGAGCTATTCTGTAAACATATAGAATTTGTTCTTTTAAATTCAAAGATAAGTAAACTAACCAAATTCAAGGTTTATTTTATATTGCGATTGTCCATCATCGACAATTTTAATAATTAGATAGAACAAATTTTTGCGATAAAGGAATTTTTGCTGTTTTCCATAAAAAAATTGTACTTTTGCCCTTAAAAGTTTTGATCAATATTCAAATTTATGATATTTTTTGATATCGTAACAAACCATTAAAGAAATTTTTGGCAAAAAATATAGTTTATATCTTTGCGACAAAGGAATTATTCTGTTAAGCATTAATGCAATTTTGGCAAAAATATAGTGTAAATCTTTACAAAAAAGAATTTTGCTGCTAAGTGAACAACAAATTTACCTTTGACTTCAAGATACAGATACACAATCCTTTATTTGGAAGATATATGACATTTAAAAACTCGACATCCAGGATAATTTATTATTTATATTTTTAATACATAATAGATGTTTATTTTTTGTAATTAATTAGTATATATAATGCACAAGAATACTTTGTATCCCTTTTCATTGTTAAAAGTTTGTGTTTGCCGGCTATCCGTAAAAATTAATTCATGTATCTTCAGTTCGATTTTCTCTATTATTATCCAAAACACATGTAAAAATTAAATAAATGAGATAGATTCGTGACATCAGAATTTCAATGTAAATATCGGTAAAGAATTTGTATTCACATTTTAATGTTATAAATATATGCAAAAGTTTCGATCAGAATTTTTTAGAAGAAACCATATAGAACTCGTCAAGTCTATAAATTGTTTGTTTAACTATCTCGATTGAGAGATTTTAAAAATGCATTATTATTATCAATGGCTAACAACGTAAGATCGTCTAATATATAAATAATTGTTATAAACGTAATAATAACAAAATTTACAGGAGAAACTATATTTAAATTCAATCTGGCGAACGATCAAACGCTTTCAACGGAAGTTGGCTAGTGTTCGAAATAGGCTGGCGAGTTTTCAACTGTAGCTAGCTAGGGTTCAAATCGTTGAAAGGTTTTTGCCGTCAAAATCGTTCAAGGAAGGCTGGCAAATTGAACATTAGTTAGCTATTGTTGCTAGCAAATTGAAAGCCTCGTATATAACTTTCGCTAGGCCGCTACTGTATTTAAGAACATAGAGGAGAATGGGAAAACATTTATTGAAACCATGTAGGTTAAAGTCTATGGAAGAATAGTCAACATTGTTTTCTGCGAGTGGCACAAGCCGAGAGACACTTTATCTGTAAACCGAATTCATGTTGATCTTAGAAAACGTCTACAACTAGTTGGGATAAGCTGATATTATATAGATAAACCAATTCATTATGGCGACCATAAAGTTTTACGTTGGACTTGTTTTTAATATTAAGAAGAAACGGGAGTACTTCAACTTTCCTTTTGTAAACTTCTCATAATTATGTGAAAGTTGCCCTGCTACTCATGTCTACGAGATTTATGTTTTGCCGTTGATTCGATGTTCTAGTGCCTGTTCCAAATAGCAGGATTTTCTGAAGAGATAATTGTTGTTGTCGTAAAAATTACTTCAACAAGGATACAAATCAAATTGAAATCGACCTTCCTAAAATTCTATGATCTCCATCGTAAATTGTTTGTTCCAAATGATATCAGTGTACATTACCTAGTTATGGACCTATTATTCGTTATTCAAAAAAAAAGCTGTCCTCTTCTACGATTAACGTTAACCAGGCGCAAAGGATAGAAAAATGCTAACCCTTCCAAAGCACCCGATCCCTCTCCTGATTTGTAAAGGAGTTTAGGGATTCAAAACCTTTTTTTCCTTTTTGTTTGCATTTCATCTTTAAGTTTGTTTCAATTTTTTCTGTCTCTTTGGACTATTCATTTTTGATCTCTCTCAAGGGTATTCGACACATAGCCTCAAAGTATTAAGTGACGACAATGCAGAAAAATATATCTATTTTTACAGATTCATTCTAAAAATATCTCTATTTACCTCACAAGAAGCGGAATAACTGAGATTCATTGTCTTGAAAAAAGACAAGAATATAAATGTGAAGATAAGTTAGCTGTATGCATGTTTTATATCTTAGCAAAATAAAGACTTCATAATGCGTATATGTAGCTTCTTAAACTGTGTAAAAACCAGCAATGAATTTTTAATCAGATCTTTTAAAGAATATTTGTATTTGGTATAACATATGACACAAATATACGAATAGGAGATGCGGCACGAATGTCCATAACAAAGCCTTCCACCGAATGACAGCCGATTTTAAACTCCAGCAGGGGTCATTATGACCTTCAATAATTAACCGGAGTATAGACCATAACAAAAGCTGTTAAAGGACCTTATCATACAAGATTAAACACGACAATCGACCTAATGAGAACATACATCATTAACTGATTACCCAAAGAACATAGTTTTCTGGTATGGGACAGCACATTAAGTAAGCGCTCAACCCTCCTCCTAACCTGGGAAAGTGGCATGACAAAACAGCAATGAAAACACAAGATAGAGCACACACAGTTGTCGTCTGCTAGTTCAAATCCAAAAGGCAACAAATCAGGAGACCAAGCTGTCCTTTACTACGGTGTCAAATTGGATTTTGTGTTTATATTAATCGAAATTTAAGAAATGATCGTACGACAGTTTTTTCGACCTCTTTCAAGCAGTGTTCGACTTTCTTTGTATAACGCACTGCAATTAAGTAGAACAGGAAATGTTCAGTTGCAAATTAAGATGAGACAAGTGGAACCAAAGGAACATATCATTTGCAATTATTGTATGTTTAGAGTGGAACATTTGAAAAGCAAGATTTTTACTCAAAGACCATTGACAGCATTCCAACATTTCGGAGATATAATATTTTAGTTCGATATTTTATTGTGTTTTAAATTCGCATCGCATGGGGTAACAGTTGTCAGTTCTTTAAAGTTTGGAACTATCTTAAATTCAAACTCGATACAGATGCTTCCGCTTTTATAAAAATTTTGTTTACTTTTAAAGTTAGTCAGTACTGCAACACTATTCTACTTATACAATGATATTGTACTTTCCGTGTAATATGCCAAAATATGTCTCAAGGTTTGAAGGCATAATACACGACCCGGGGAAAACAAAAAATATTGTTATTATTACTCTGAATGTTTACTTCATTGTCAATCAACGTGAGAAAACCCATCCCATTAAATACCACATGATTTTCCAAAGACTGCCTTAAAGGCATATTACATGTATTAGAATTTAATATGCATTTGCATATTATATCAACACTATTTATCCTTTGTAAAATATGTAAAAATAGTATTATTAAATTCTATTAAAAGCATATTAATGAAGAGTAATAATTAACAATATATAATATTTTAATAATCTTAGTTCAGATGTATTTTGTATTTGAATCTATTTTCATCGATTAAAGGCATCACATCATAAATGTTATGGTCGACACCGTAATCTTGTCGGCTTGTATGGCTTATCCGTTTCACAGATAAAGCGCTTACCCGATCTGGTGATTGCGATCTCATGCAACCATCCACCTTTTCCTGAAATAACTAATACCGTATTTGATGTTGCGTGTTTAAAGGGACAGGAACTACTTACCTATAACACCCATTGAGTTACCCCGTTTTTGGTTGGATTCGCAATGTTCAAAGTTTAATGTTTGTTTTCAGTTTTGTATTTATATCGGTCTTTTTCATGCATCTTCTCGAGGTAACCGGATGCTTGTCCGTGAACTTTCTCCTTTTGCCTGGCACTTCGGTTTTCTGTTTTTTTTAATTATTTCAAAGACTTTAATCATTTTTAAAACTACAACGATTATCCCTCTTTGGTTGGAAAGCCTCCAATCTGTTATTTCAGATGAACCGTAATTATTTCCTTTGTGTTAAAAGTATTTTTTCCAATTCTCAAAATGGTTAATGAGAAAATAAAATTTAAAATGATCATAAATTTTACATACTGAAAAACTAAATTAATATTTCAATATATAATTATAGCTTGTTTAAATGAGATAGGTATTCTCCTCTTGAACTGTTTGTGGCAATCATATTTGAAACTACTATGTGGTGTTCTTTTGTAATCATATGAAGTTAATCATTGATATTATGGCCAAAATGCTTAATGAAAGCCATTTCATCCCATCACGTATCGTTTTAGTAGTTCATATAGTGACTCAGATAATGATTTGACCATCAAAGTAAAGTTAAAAGATCTTACGTTATCACTTTTGGCAGATATGAAGGTTTTTTAAACGTTATTGGTCGTAATGATGGTAAAACAAATTCATTATTCAACACGCTAAAAATATAAACAATTATTCATAATTACAAAGATTATATCATATACTTTTAAATAACACAATGATAATTGCACGGTATTATAAAATGTTCTTCTTCTGAAAAAAAAAGATTGCTTCGCTAAATTGCATACAATCGCAGCATAACCGTGAGATAACAATCACGCGATCACTTCCATGCGATACTGTAACACATCTATTTCCGAAATGTTGGTTCCGATGTTATTTCTGGTGTTTATACTTTAACTTTTAATCGTCTGCACAAATTTGTCACATCTGATCAGGTTTCCATATATTTGCTTTATAAATGGATAAAGAAAGGATTGATGAACCAGATACTGTGCAAGAAAGTGACAAGGATGACACAGTAATATATCTGCCCAGGTGTAGTAAAAGACAAAAACACGAAAAGAAAAACTGTTTTGTTGTGTCAAAATAACAGGAAATGTAACAACAAATTTTCCAAAGTAGATAAAAACATAACTTAGCTTCAAAAACTTAAAATTGTTTCATGACAAATGAGAAGTCTCCGGCATTGTCTACTTAGTTACTGTGTTGTCAGTTTATATTTTAGTATGTTATACATGTATCATATTGATATCAAGGTGCACTGATAATAAAAATGATATTGCCATATTATTTTTTTCTAAATGAAGCAGAAGAAGCATATGATGAACAGTTTATAAAATTTTTTTTTTTCTTATGGCATACTATATCATTCCTTTGCCGACATCAACTCTCGAGCTAATGCTCTCGAGCTGATATCATGGCCACGGGATCATAATGTATGTGATAAGAAAAAAGCAATTTAATAATCTATATTTATTCCATTTCGTATTTAGATATTCTGTGTTATATATTTTTGACTTAAAGTACTCTTCTATGAACTAATTGACATCCTGATATATTTTATTGACCAATAAAAAATATTTATAATGATTTATTCAGTGAGCATGCGCAAACTGACCTTTTATGATTGTGATTCCCGTCATTTTTGTTGTTCCATTATTAAAAAGATATAATAATCATCAGAGAAATAAGGATGAATTAAATAGCAGAATTTAGCAAGACTCATTTTTCGAGTTTTCGGCAGATTACTTAAGTTTCATCTTACAATGCAATCTTAATGTTTTTACTAATGTGGCGAATTTCCAGACCCAGAGTCTTTCGAGGTTAGCTGTAACCTCTCTGGAAAAAAAGCAACCCCAAATTAAAAACGAAATTTTCTATTTTGCATCTTTAATTTTGTATTTGCAAATTCAGCCATGCGCGTTTAGATAAATGTTTTTCGTAGCAATGCTGAAACACGGTTACATTGCTACATTTGAGAAGATTTGTGCCAAATTTAAAAACGATTTTTTAACCGTGTAACTTCCGTGGAATGGTATTTTTCATACCTTTTGACGAGCGGTTGATAATGCTCGCTAGATTGGAAAGCGGTGGCGTACAAAACAGATTTATTACCGATTTTGTTTAAATCTGACATGCATGTGGAGATAGAACATACATATAATCAAAACTGTAACCTCCCTTGAACGTTACGAAAACGCTTGAAAATGCACGTGTCGTCATAACAGAACTTTCGCCGACTACCATAATTGATTTCTAATTCATTTTTGGAGATGTGAATTCGAGTTATCTCGCTTTTGCTACTGATTACAGTTTGAATGGATATTGAGAATGAACTTAGTGTCCTTTAACATGCAAGACAAACATTACAGTTGGGCCTGGCAAAGATATTCGCAAGGCTGGCAATTTGCTAGCAACAATAGCTAGCTAGTGTTTAATTTGCCTGCCGCCGTTGTACGCTCGTCAGCCTTTTTGACATCCAAAATATTTCAACGATTGGAACCCTAGTTAGCTACAGTTGAACACTCGCCAGCCCATTTTGAACACTAGTCAGCTACCGTTGAAAGCTTTTGAACCTTTGCAAGATAGAATTTAATACAGTTTCGTTTGTAAATTATTATATTTTTTATCATTATAAATATGATATATTATGTATTTATTATTAATATTGCAATTACATTAAATTATTTTCATAACCTCTGATAATGAATTATAATTATGTCAAAAATAAAGATAAAAAGATAACCATGATAATAATATTTAATTTTATAAATAATAATACTTATACTAATACTAATACTACTACTACTACTACTACTTCTAATAATAATAATAATCAAAATAATAATAATAATAGATTCGTTGTATTATTATAGTAAACATGATTATAAATTATGAACTTTTGTTGAGGTCAATACGTGATATATGGACCTGGAAGAGTGATATCGACCAAGGACGAAGTCCGCGGTCGATATCACTCTTCCAGGTCCATA